>JAMKCH010006512.1:0-80862 GCA_023653785.1 Ophioderma brevispina | reverse complement strand
CCAAATAATAGGAAGACGTCATCATAAGAACACACACACATATGGGCACAAAATTGCTGGCCGGGCCAGCGACACCCTCTTGGCTTGCCCTCCTTTGTCCCTGGTTCGATTCCCCACCCAATATTTGGCAGTCCTATCTTTAGCTTCTATCCCTGTACCCCTTCCCTTTCTCCCAGGAGATGAGCAGGGTGTTAGTGGTTTGATACCTCTTCTTTTTCAGATGTGGGTGTATATCACCCTATCACGTCAAAATACCAACAAAAATACGCCGCCACTAAGGCTAGTAAATGCACTAAGTCCAACTAATGCAATGATGTCATCATAAGAAACACACATGTGTCACCGAAATTGCTGGCGGGCTAGCGCCCCTCATGGCTTCCTCCCAGGGGTCCTCTTGTTTCGATTCCCACCCAAGATTTGCAATCTTCTTTAGCTTCTGTCCCTTTACCGTCCCTTCCTCCCGCGAGATAGGCTAGAAACAGAGGCGTGTTAGGTTAACACTCATTGCAAATTTAAAAAACTGAAAAAAATACTTATTCAGTTATATTTTCTCCTCTAAACTGTTACACGTTGAAGAGTCAATTCCTCTGTCATGTTTTGCTACTGATTTTTTTTTTACCCTCTATTTTTGTGAAATCTTTTCAGGTATGACTCGGCTATTGATACATTCACCAAATCCTGTGCAGGGTATTGTGTAGCTACATTCATTCTAGGTATCGGTGACAGGCATAAGACAACATAATGGTCAGCGAAAATGGACAGGTAGGTTTCAAACCAATGTTAAAAGCACACACCTTCAATTTTTTGCAATGGGAAATTTGGGTTCTCTTGATTAGTTTTGTTCCAAGTCCTTTGTGGGTATCCCATCAGGCATGTATTATTATGATACTCCCCACACAAGTCTGGGGAAAAAGGAACATTCAATATGAGATTGGTTGAAGTTTACTCAAGGGTGTGAAGAGGAGATCTCTTTCTGCAAGGAAAACAGAGACTGACCATAGAGCATTTTCAAATCTAGATGTCTTGATTGAGATTTCTTTGTACTGAAATCATTGCAAGTAATTTCTTTCAAATGATGCTTTTGCTGTAGTATTGCATGTCGTGTATTAGTAATTGCTTTAGCCCTGCCCTTGATGAACCTTGAGAATGAAATGCATTTTGTTAACGGTCAGCCAATGCAATCATCTATCAAAGACATGTCTCCAGGCGTACTACAAATATCTGACTAATCGAACGAAATTCTCTAGACTTGTGGTGAGTATTCGCAGTATACTTTTCACAGGACACCCACCAATCTTGGGAATGAAAAAGAGACTACTCTTGGCTCAGTTTTTATTAAGTAAACTCGCTCAAAGTAATTTGGCTGTAGGTAACCCAGATGACATCAGTAATGTTTTGATCTTTTCAATGAGGATCAGAGAAACTCAAAACCTAGATTGCTACCCACCCTAGCTAAGGCAAAAAAAAAAATATTGTGCTTGTCCACTTCTGAACCGACCCGGCATTGCGCTGCGACTAGAAAAACAAAAAAACTTGGTTTTTCAATTTTACACCCACCCCTAATTACAAACTACCTGTTTTGACAAATTATCAACTGAAGAGAAAAGCTTCCAGATCGTGGTCCGATGCCCTCAAACTGAGAATGTTTCACCCTCCTAAGCACACTCTATGACTTTCGATGACGTTTGGAATGAGATTGGTATTTAAAACGTGTATCAAGTAGAAAATACACAATATCGTGTAGTCAAGTTTGATGTGTAAAATATCGTTAAAAACAGAATAAACCAGTAGTGAATGACATGTTTTAAATATCCTTTACCTAACTATTATTTACAAATGTACATTTGGTACATATTTGTACAAATTAGCCATAAGTTGTATTATTTATTTCAACCGTTGTGTCGGGGCTATTTTATTCTGTGCGAAATCACCTCGTGTTTTAGTTTGACTTTCAAAAGGCGACTTCTTGCATTGATGGACCTGCTTGGCATCCAAGGTAATTGCTGAGTAATATTGGTAGCTTCAAACATGGATCATTTCTCTCAAGAACATGTGAATCACTTCATTGAAGCTGCGGTCTTCACTTGAAGGCCTTGCCATGACCTGGGTATCAGCAAAGTGGACCATGGTCAACCACCAAGCCAACCGAGAAATTGGAGCTGCAAAGACATTCAGCACGCGCCATGTATGTTTTACTTTGGTAAGACCTTTCCCAATTTGTCTCCGTTGTGTATGTCTTTTCACAAGTTTTGAGTATTATATAGGGAAACATCACATTTTAAATTTGGTACCGTGAAAATAGAATGAGGAAAAGAATAAAAAAACTTTCCCGACCAACCTACCCAATTTCTTAAATCAGTTGTGGACATAGCAACACAAGTTATTTTTTGGCCTAATCTGTGTTGAGAAAAGTATAACAGTTCATCATAAATGATTTAGGACAAGGGGTTTTAGATCCTCCTCTGTTAAAAAAAAAACAGCCTCTTTTTGCACCAATACAAAAAGATTTTATCCAGATCCAGCTGAGAAATAATCAGTGTAAAGGTGCAGTTTAAAAGGCTAGACTTGAAAGTGCTCATAGACAAAGTGAACGGGTGGAGGTTGTTTGAGAGGCTGTTCCAAGATATTGGCCGAGCAGGTTATCAGTTTATTTTAGAAATTTGTTGAGTACGACCAATGTCTTTATATTAATATTCCATCCTGATTTCTTTCCAGGTGTAGTGTCAGTGATGCTGGTCATGTATTGATAGAGCACCTATAAAATATTATCTTCCTTATTTTGACTTTGCTTTTGAGATTTTCACATAACTATGTCCACTTTTTGGGTCCAAACATCAAAAAGAAATACGGCATCAGAATAAGAGCGTGTGCATTCGTCTTGACGGAAGATTCTTTTCTGAAGGTTCTCACTAAAGCAGGAACATCAGCAAGAGCCAAGAATTCAAAAGGTACTGCCACTATTACATCACCTCTCCACATATAGTAGTAGAGGGAATGTAGATAAATGTAGAACCGGGTTCTTTTTAATAATATTATGCCATTGAATGTGTAACAGCTGTTATGGACCCCGTACCAAATTGTTCTCGTTTTATCTGACAATTCCTGGCAACTGATATATTGTCGGAACATGCGGAGCTCTCACTTGTGTATGAATCCAGAACCATCTGTCGTGGATCTTCCAAATAAGAATCTAAAAGTACCGTGGCAAGCCCAGAAATCCCAAATGTTGATGTGGTCGATGGCTAACCATACAGTAAATCTTGAAGAAAAATTGGGGTGATTTTTTGATATGTTATTGATTATAAAGCTATATTTTCTTTACTCCAAAACCATTGGGCTGAAGAATAAAAACTCCACGTAGAGGTAGTTACTGATCTACTTTTAAAGGGAAATGTTTTTTATTACACATCAAATGTGTACAGTATGCAGTAGTGGAATAAATAATCCAATTAGGTGTTAAAATGTTACTTGTGCATTTTATTTTTTTTTATATTCAGGGTTTGTCGTACTAAAAGATGTTAATTTGTTGGAAGTTTTCAGCACACAAATCTCATGAAAGGGTATTATGTCCATCGGAGATTTGGAAGGATAATTGTTTGGTTTTGGGTCAGTCCAGGGTTCAATTTCATGTGCGTTTGGTTATCCAGTACATACTTGGCCTTGCAGGTTTTCTCTCCAGGTACTCGTATCTGTCCCGTCTCCTAAGATGGGCTTCCTCTAATGTTGTATTGAATATAAAGTGAATTGAAATAACGTATCCTTTGTGACACTAATAAAAGGGAGGAAATTGTGTGATTGTTGTTTAAAACTATAAATCCTCCTGATCCTTTACTACTACAATAAAGCTTTTAATATGGCATCCGCATTGTGGCATGGCAACTATATCAGATCCAGTTCAAACTCAGTGGACCACATATATTACAGGGACTTCATTTATGCCTATATTGTGGACACTTCATTCACATATTCCAGAGTTGGGGTGCCCAGGCTTATCCTGATCCTCATCCCAGCACGCCATTCTCTTTTCAGTCTCCTTCTCCCATGATGCCTCGCACCGACATTTCCGGTAGCTGCAGCATGGAGGACATTTGCTACCTCCGCAAGACCCTTGCCATCGAGATGACCGAGAGCGAGGCCATGGAGTACTTCCTCAAACAGCTGAATGATGCGCAACCACGGGGAGCTGGTCGAACCAAAGTGGACTGGTTTGTCATCTTAACTTGGGTATAATCATCAGCGTTTATGTGCCAATTTGAGGAAAGTGTCCAATATACTATGTTTCATTACTAACTGTGGAAATTATATGAGATGTGAGGTCAGTCTTCATCATCATTTACCCCAGTTTACTCAACCTTGGCAGTCTAATATAATAGTTGTCATGAAAACAGTAAAATCATATTAAATAAAAGTTTAAAAAAAATGGAAGGTCAAAATTGTTAAATTTTTTCTAAACTGCCAAAAATACTCTCTTGGTCTACATATGAAATTTTGTAATCCATACCCTGGTACTTGTAAAATCCATGCATACGCTTTCTTTTAACGGTTGTCCGGGTAAGATTTTCGGGTGTAGTCCTGTGTCACCGACTGCGAAGAATATACCTAATTAGTATGGCGAGGAAGATTAACGTTATCAATCCTTCATAGCGAATGTATGCACACAGTAACTAAATCTCAAATATCTCCGGAAAACGAAGGGTTCTATGGATATTTTTTGCATCATAGGGTCCGTTACTAGGGGTTTTGGATGAAATGTTCGGATTGTTCTGAACCATAGAACCTAGCAAGAAAATTGAAGTTTTTGTTTTTGTCCGGGTACTACTTCCGGGTCGACGCAGACCGAAAGTGAACACCATCGCGTAACGGCCCGCATTCCCTTTTTTTCCCACAATCCTTTCGGTATTCTTCCAGTCTTGAGAATTTTCAAATGCTGCTGGTTCAATTGACGACAGCCACGTTTTTTTTGTATTATGTCCAGTCTTGAGAATTTTCAAATTCGGGTTTCAATTTAAACGCCAACTTTTTTTTCAATTTTTAGAAACAGGATTACGTACTACCGGACGCCATCACAGCTTGATTCTAGACATACAACATCCTATTATCAGCAGCACTAGTGGCAAGGGATATTCCTTGGAGGTGGCCCGAGGTCAAGTGGGTGTTACCATGGTTATGGTTTTGCAAGCTCCACATTATTGATACCATATTTATATTAAGTAGTTAGCACTGAATCTGTGTGCTAACATTTTTATGTCTCTTTCTTTTTGTCTTGCCGAACCACGTTCGGAATCAGGGACTGATAAAATGGGCTTCCGTCCGTAATGTATGTCTGTATGTAAAAATTTAAGCCCTGGATGTCTGTGATAAAAATGTTTCTCTATCTGCTGTATCTTTGAAGCAGTACATCGGATAGGCCAAAATTACTTTACTTCGCTAGACGTGAAAGTCCATCATTGGCAATTACTTATTTGCAATTTGCAAGTGCATGTTAAATGCGGCTTAGGATGCAAATGAGCTAATTAAATAGCCATAATTGTATCGCTAAATGTAACATGGATTTGAAAATTCCTTCATCCATGAAAGACTACTATGGCATACATCTTTTTGTGTGAATCATAGTTGGGGTCAAAGGAATTGGCCAATTAAAGGGGCTTCTTTGATGCAATGAGCTAATTCAACAATGTTAATTGGCGGTATCATAAAAACATTAATCTGGCAAATTGCCACATGGAAGGATCATAATGTTATTCTCTTTAATATTTGACTCAGAGGGTCAAAGTATGTGACCAATTAAACAGGCATTCTTTAAATTTAACGCTAAAATGGTACATTGGGATTTGACAAATTCCTCACTTCTGAAGAGCTACGTATGGCATACATCTGTTGTTGATCATAGTGGGGTCAAAGGCAGTTGCCTATTAATGGGGCATTCTTTGATGCAAATTGAGCCAATTCACATTGTTCGTAATTGCTGTATCCCTAAAACATTACATTGAATCTGCAAAATTGCCACAGGAATAATCATCTGTTATTTATCTTTTTGTGAATCATATTGGGTCAAAATGTATGTGGACCATTAAAAAGGCATTCTGTAAAATGTTTTCAAAATATGCAACTGCCCCTATCTGAGGTTCCATAAGGCACATAAACTTGAAGTCAGGATTAAGAGCTTCTAGGAGGCTTGCAGAGTATCAAACTTTTTGTGGGTCAATCGATCTGATTAACAGGGTGGTGGTCTGGTGTATTTTATGTTGTCACTTCTAGTAATCACGACGTTCGGCGGTGACAATATTTTACGCCTTGCTTAATAAAGTTTTGCCTTGTTTTTTTAATAAAAGTAGCTCTACGCATGATTTAAGTACAATTTGATTCAAATAAGGGATCGATCTTTAGTTTTATATTTTGAAATATATCGTTGTCGCCCAGAATTGTATCATTTTGAATTGCAACCTCTGAAATTTGTAAAGCTCAACTCCTTCAAGTATCAATTACAAAAAGAAGATGACGACTACGGGGTTCGGAACTGGGGCTGCCAAGAGAATGACCACCTCTACACTTAGTCTTATTGTTATGGTGTTACCACCTCAGTGTGCTATACATTCCATAACAATTTATTATTAGAGAGTATGATTGGACAAAATCATGCATTGATTTTGTTCATCGCATATTACGTAGTTAATGAGTGTACCGGTTGTGTTTGAAAATTTAAAAACTGCCACATTGGGATTGATTCATTTTATCATGTGGATGTGTGCATCTTTTTGTGAGAAACAGTACTTACTGTCATTGGATGTTCATACATCCTTAGATTTGTTGTAAAAGTCTGCTGTATTAACTTGTATGACGTTCCAATGGGTGCCTATTTGGTAGTTTCTTCTGCATGTGGCAAAACTCAATGCACTTGCCATCATTGTGACCAGTACTCATAATGGGCACTGCCCCCTGCGGGAATGGTGCCGATGATATGTCATCAAACTGAGCGTGGCATGCATTTATTTATTGATTTTTGCCAATAATAAACTTGAAGCTAAAAATTCACTGTAATCAACAGTATAAAGTTTGGAAAGAGTTTCCATAGTACTCCCAGCCTTCAAATCCGACAGAAACATTTTTTTAATTAAAGGCCTTACATTAACACAGTACCCTAACCCTATAAAGGCCAAAAATAAAAAAAAAAGATTTTATATGTAACACTTTTGAAAGGGTGTACATATGGAATTCTGCCATAAGTCTAATGTCATAGTGATTTATAATAAAAATTGAGGATCACCATCCTTTCAAACCCTGTTATTATTTTGTATAGGCTATATAATTGTTTTTTTTTTTTCATATGGCTTCCTATGGTCCATTTGGGAAACCTCCTAAACACAGACTTAAAGGTGCATTTTTGTGATCCTAATGACGGTCCATTGGTTGTTTATATTCCTAGCTATCACAGAGAAAGGGCTATTTTTCCCAAATTTCAGTTTGATTCGGATGGGGCATTTTGATATTATGACCAATATTTGTATCATGGCACCCATAGGCCACTGTTTTTGTAATTTCTGTCCGTTTTTCGGACAACAATCAAAATTACACATTTCTTCAAGAGTCATTGAACTTGCACATCAGATTAGTAGGCACCCATACTCTACTTAGGCGTGGTACAGGTGATATAAAATCTCAACTTTTTTAGTAATAAGTTCGGGAACGAGGCTGTGGATCACGAAATGCCCCTTGAATGCATTTCTTCATACGTGAGTCAGGGCGCGTACCACCCGTGGATTCCAAGGGGCATTTCCCTGGTAGGGCAGGCACAATGTCCCAGCACAAAGCAAACATTTTCCCGTTCGCAGGCAAAAGAATCCTGAAAAGGGTCGGATTAATGAAATATCCTTGTTTTTTATTTCCCGATTTCCCCTCAAGATTTTTCAGGGGGCACTCTGCCTCCTTTGCCCCCACCACCTGTGCGACGCCACTGTACTATATTCCAATAATTTTTTTATTAGAAATTGTTAAAAAACACTGAGCAACATAGTTGCCTGCAGGACTCAGAGGAATGGCCCTCTGGGGTCTACTACGTTAAAATTTGGCTTCTAAGCAATCTTTGGATTGGTTACTCACAGGTATAGTAGCCAGTTGAGATGTGGTAACGAACGTTTGTAGGCTTAGAGTGTTGTATACAAAAAATTGCACTATTTTGATTGGTTACTCAGAGGTTATATTGTGGTAATGGCCAATCACAGATGTGTAAGTAGACCTCAGGGAGTTAACATTATCATGTGCTTCTGACAATGTACAGTCTGCAGAAGCATGACGTAGCACCAAAATTTCTGCTGAATGAGAATTGTTTGTTTGCGTGTGTGTGGTCTATCTGTCTGTTATATTTTTCGCTGGCTTTTGATGTATCAAGCTGAAGTTGGTATGGTAGTAGGGGGCATCTTTTTAAGGTTGTGCTCGTTTACGGTTTTGTAAGTGTCATATGGGTTCAAAGGTCATACAGCGGGTTATTCAGCAGAGAACTAAGTTCTAGTATATTCTATAATTTCTCAAGCAGATGTATATTTATTGTGGCATTGATTGCAAATTTTTGAGTTATTTTGCAATTGGATTTCTGTGTAAATCAACATAACTATCACGTAAAGCTGGGTGACCGCGCATGCTCCAATTTTTGTGGGCTGGCCATCTAGCTGGCGGACCACTTGCAATCTTTGTGATGTTACATGGTTGTGTATTGTAGATGGATTGTGTGGTCAACACTGTTTAATTGTTTTACATGAGCGGGGGCCCACACTTAATTTTTTTAAATATAGTGAAGGCGCGAAAGCGCGTGACATGTAATTCTAGTTTTAAATAGGTTTCCCTTCACCTCGAAAGAATACCTACGCCAAAAACATCTGATTACAAATTGTTAGTTAATTGGATCCACCATTTGTATAGTAGACACAAAAATGTGTAGTACATTGCCCATAGGACAGTGGGTAATAATAAATTTGGTATACCACATTTGGAGGTGGTTATGTCATAAATCAAACAGAAAATGTCCTGGCCAAATTTTCACTGGGGTAATTAGAAAAATTTAATTTTAACTTTTGTCATTGGTTTTGTTGAGAGAGATAAAAAGGGAGGGGGGTAGGCTGTCAATCGGGTCACCCACCTTTAAGACTATGAGTAATGTCTTTTTGTAGTTTATGGTATCAGGCACCTGCAGTCAGGTGTCTCAAGTACTTCGACATCAAGAATATATTGGTGTATTTGAAGCATTTGAAGATCTTAGCAGCAAAATGTATATCCGTGGGCATAATGCCTATTACAATGTGTGCCAAGTACACTTGCTGCCCAGCCAAACTGCGCACCATTGGTGATTACAAAAATGCGAATACACACGCATTAAGAATTGCACAGTCGTGTGCCCATGTAAATTATGCTGCGAGTATAATTTAAAGTACTGATGATTCAAAATATATGAAGGGCATCCCCAAATACTTTAATTTCCAAAATTTCCTTTAAATCTGACAATACATTTTCAACATTTTTTTTCAAGTGCTACTTTATAGTTCTGTTAAATAAAATTGTGGCCAGTAGAACATTTGGTATGCACATAGCAATGGCGGTAATGTATGGGCAATTTATGCGCTCTAAAAACGAGATTGCGGCATTTACGCTGTCCTACGCTGAACGCTTTATGTACGCGGTCGGTATCTAATACGCTGGCCACAAGTCTTCTGTGGAAACTGTATTTGAGTCCACTTTACATCAAAAACCAATGCAACCGAAAACCTTAATTCAATAGTGTCCGGCCTATGTCATCCGGTCTTTCAGAGCTCACTTGATGTCAAGGCTCGCATTGGTACATGTACAAGTATTTTCATGGTATTCATGAACTAATGATGTTCATTAGAGAATAATCGGATATATTTGATTACATGTTTCATGTCCACTGTTTTGAAGGCAGCTTATGCGATTACTTACTTACAATATCATCTGTGTGTTGGCGAACTAACTGTAATGTAAAAGTTTCCCATATTACAATGGCAATATGGAAAATATAGCAAGTGCTTTTCTGATCTACAAGAAACCTTAAGAAATTTGAAGTAAACCTCAGGCTAAAAAAGCTGGAAAACAGGACTTACCCTTGAATGTCCAAAATGTTAATAATTGACCTAAATTTCCCACAAACTTCTATTCTGTTTCATTCACTTAGAGAGCTCTCAGTTTTGTGCGGTCTGCTTTCAGATTGTTGGGCACTACATATCACTTCGCCGTAGCGATCGAGTCTTGGTAAAAATGTTAACCTGCATGTAATTGGCCTTATACTTTTCTACTTGGGACAGTGGTAAACAGCTATAGAACATTGGATACTTCACCATTTTACCTTTTCTACATATTCATAATGAACATATTTGCATATTTGCCAAGCTGGAATTCCACCTGCTTTGGGTTAATCAGGGCATCAGCTCTGGAGACCTAATGGCAGCCACCACACATCTGCCTTGCATGTGGTGTGGTTGCCCAATGCTAGTGCCCCTGCCGAAAACTGGATTGTGTCAGGAAGGCATCCAGCAATTAGCTTAAGCTCCATATACCTCACACAGCCCAGTATTGCTGGGTGTGAGGTTGAATCCGCCAACCCCTTTTAGTGGGGACAAAACAGAAATGTAATCCTTTGTTTAACTAAAAACACACACACACCACCTTCGACAACTAATAGCTTGGAGGACTAATGTGCATCCTTAATTATGCAAAATAACATATAGCATTGTGTTCATTGTAAATGCTGTGAGGATATGACATCTACTAGATGCACACTTACAGCTAACACATTTCACGTGGATCTTGAAAATGCAGGCATGACTAGTGTTCAAGAACCACCCACCCTTTTTAAAAAAGAATATACCAATCGTATGAAGATGACATGATTTTTTGGATAAAATGAAATAATTTTAACAGACATAATTTTGTGTGTCATTCCAATCTGAATGCCAAATCAGATGAAACTTTAGGTCCGTAGTGCACAAAAGTTAGAAGGGTTTAAGTTACGACCGGTTTAAAGTCCAAAATTATTTTGCCTCACTTGATAGTTAGTCAAACTTTCTCTTGTAAAGTACTAGCAAATTTGAAAGGTTTAACTGCAAAATTTCAAAATAAATACAAATACCATTGTGTCATGTAAGGAAAATGTCTTTTCTGGTGGGGTGCAAATTAAAGCTTAGACCGGGTCTAAAGTTAGACCTGGTCCTAACTCTTTTGTGCATATGGACCTTAGTCCCAACTCTAAAAATGTTTTATAAATGAATGGTATAAGTGAATTAAACCAAGAGGTGAAAGGTGTCAACCGATAGATTTTCACATACCAGGTGTCTGTAAAAAACATCGAAAGTCTGTTTTGCCCGATGTAAAACTTTCCAGTCAAAAATCTCCCCATCTGAAGGATTAAGCTGAACTATTTTTCCGTTGGTCAAAATGTTGAAATTTATTATGATTGTTTTATAGGAGAAATCCAAAAATTACATACAGCCTATGTTTTTTTTATATTGAATATAAGCAATCAAAAATCACCTTTCTTCTCTCTTTTAGACATGCCTGTATCCAAATACAATTAAGAAATCTATTGAGTTCTATTCTAATATGAAAATTACTATTTATGAACACAATATTTTGGGGGTTGCCTCCAAATCTCTCACTCTTGTTGCACCTTTAATGTATACTTTTGCATATAAGAAGTCTACAATCCTAAAAAGTGCTTGAACACTTAAGCCATATTGACACAAGGTCCGTCACTGTGTGTGACATCGGTGAGAATTCATCATTAAATCAAAGGAAAGCAGAGACCTTACTTCAGCTTCCCTTCCCTAACTATCCATCAATGTTTGGGACACTGTGTTGTCATTTCCTGGATCAACTTTAAGGAAAGAGTAATATTAGTTTACAATTCTATATATTGGTTTCTGGGAAAAAATGGTAGCACTTTTCCACTAGGGTCTTGAGTCGTGGTTACAATTTAGCAGTTAACTTATTACCAGTTCCCATAAAGCTTTGATGCACCAACACAACTTGCATGTCTATCACGGGTTCAACAACTCAAATTTTGAAGCCCAAAGTGAACAAGTGCTTGAAACCATGCAGCGGTAACATTTTACATGATACAGTAATGTAAAGGAAATTTCATAGAACTAAAAATATAAAGAATATAAGGGAAGGTCCATGGCAAAATGAAGGGCAAAATGTTTTCGTAATACTGCCATCTGCCTGATGAAAAAATCACTGCCTTGAATTTTAGACGCATGCGTGCAGCATTTGCGTTGGTGTGATCTCATCAGGCATATTTATCATACATTCTAGGGAACCAGTAATGGCATTTTTTTTTAAATTGCTAACAAGAGACTCATAATAAGTCTTCCTTGTGCCAAATAAAAAAGAATATGTATAATTTGACCACTGAACTTGACTATGTATGACTCAATCAATTACTATATTGACTTCAAATGATGGAAGCCCTCTCTATCTATCACGAAAAACAGTTTATTTATTTAGTATGTGTGTTTCTTTTTGGTACCCATTTTAATTAATAAATAAATACCGACCTCATTTATTAATATCTTTTGTAAGCATTATACTTTTAACTTGCATGCTGCTCATATTTTAAAACTTCATCAGTACTTGTTTGTTTAAAAGAGACGTGTTCTCTGACCTTGATATTAAAGTCTGACTCAGAGATTTCGAAATATTATTTTTTTGTGTAATAATGAAAAATAGTCAACTAGAACCTAGAACTAAAGATAGTAACCTAAAATGCACAATTCCAAAATTTGAGATGAATCGGATTTTTTGTTTTGATGCAGTAAACATTTATGTGTAGTATTACATCCCATAGGATACTGTGTATAACAAAAATTCCGGATCCGGAATTTTATAACAAAGTTGTGATTTTCTATATGAAGGAATTCGATTTAAGCTTAGCAATTTCACACAGTGATTAGTATATGGACAAGCATTATGTACATGCAAAAAACACGATTTTTTTGGAAATTGAGGGCGCCCTCCTCAGGAAATCTCTGAGTCGGCCTTTAATGTAAAGAAAAAGAGATAAACCAATTCTCTAGAGTTGTGTGTATAAAGTTGTTTCCTTCAGATTTATATTTTTTAAGTTGTTTTTGTAAAGGTCACATATGATGTTGATTGTGTTCAACTGAGTCCACACACATTTATGTGCCTTCCAGTCCAACAAATTATTAATCGGACTGTAGTCTTGAAAATATTGAAATTCAAAACACCTTCATGAAGAGCCTTTTCTTTCAACATGCTCTGAAAGTGTGATGCAATAATTAAAGGGATTAGTAGCGGTTTTCTAATCCGAAACATCGAAAGAAAAAAAATCATCAAAATTCATATTTTTGATTTTTGTACTGGCATGATATGGCAAACATAAATCGCAAGTGGGTGGCTGAAATCCAATGGATAAGACAAGGCAGTAAGTTTTATCCGATTCTGTTAATTTCTATATGTGCGTATCAAAATTCCGACATCGATTCAAAAAAGCCTTTCCGGTGAATAATCACAGATATTGTGCCACATGATCAGTACAGATTTGACCTAAAACACAAAAAATTATTGATCTTGTTTATTCGTACTGGTGTAAACACAATCAGATGTTTAGTGCACAGATTTGAGACCCGTCGCTGTATTTGTGGGAGACAGTACGACAAATTCCTCAAATACTTTCAATTCTTCACTTATTTGGGGTTTATATGGAATTGTACACACTTATCCTGATTATAAGTTTAAAAAACATGCATTCCACATTTTTTTTTTTTTCTCGCCATTGTCGCTGCTAATCGCTGATAAAAAAATTCTCCATGGACTGGGCCATTCCCAACTCTTCAAGAAATTTTCTCATCTATTATGTCACAATTTAAAAAGAGTACAGGTTCATGATGGATAAAACCCATGGTTTAACCCAGGTTAAAATAGACTCCATTGAGAATGATACCACCAATCTGTTTGCCTTTTTCATTTGTTATCTGTATCAACCATGTCTTGATGAATTAAAGACAATTTTATTGCTCAAATTAAATCAGCTAATGGCGGGCCGTGCGCTTCTAAAGGCTGACTCAGAGATTTCCGGATGAGGGCGCCCACTCAATTTTCAAACAATCGTGTTTTGTGCATATTAAATAATGCTGTCCAATACTAAACACTGTGTGAAATCACTAAGCTAAGCTCAAATCGAAGGCTTTCATAGAGAGAAACAATCACAACTTTATTATAAATTTCCAGATCCGGAACTTTTTGTTTTACACGGTATCCTTACGTGCATAAATTTTAACGGCATGAAAACGGAAAATCCACTTCATCTCTAATTCGGAATTAAGCATTTGAGGTGACTATTTTTAGTTCTTGATGATTATTTTTATATTACACACACAAAAAATTAGATATTTCAAAATCTGTGAGTCAGCCTTTTCAACAATTTTCCCCCAGGGCTAGCTTTGGCTGGTTCCTGTGTTTTGCTTTAACTACTTGCCTGCCAGCATTAAAGGTGCATGTTCCAGTAGTCTTTGTTAACCCCCCTGATATACCCAGAAGTAGTATCGATTTTGATATCAGATGAAAGGCCATATTTTTCTCATTGTCGTCCTGAAATTTGAGCCCTCATATCCATTTCATTCCCAAGATAAAAACAAAAAAAATGATTTTAATGGTTAACTATCAATATTAGCACAGTATTGAATAGGGATTTGCAATATGCATTATGGACAAATTACAGTACAGTGGTCTCTGGAAGACTGTGATACAAACATTTGCTCATAACACCAAAACACAAGATCTGAATCAACTGAAATTTTGGGAATAAGCTTTTCTCAAGGATATCTACCGAAACGAGCAAAACAGAAGGTGGTTGAATCACAAGATGCACCTTTAAACTGTTTAATACATGCTCAGTTGCTGGGCAGATCCCTGGAGAAGAACCTCTATCAATAGACAGCCTGGCATAGACAGACAAAACGGTGGAACTACTTTTATGCTGACTAGCAGAACTGACTGGTTAAGTATTTATAGACCGGGTCTTCTTATCCAAACACAGTAGTTCTCAAATATGATCTAGCCAGAGGTGCGTACAATGTCTGGCTGCTTCACTGAATTCTGCAAGGTCCTTATCTGTGCATTGTTGCTCCAGCATTGGGCAGACCAAGAGATGCTCCATTGTCTGTGGTGCAGTTCCACAATCCTGATCTGCTTCCAGGTAACCCCACTTCTGCCAGGAAACCTTAGATTGGCCGATTCTAGTTCTCAATCTGTTCAGACATCGCCATGCAGCACATGGGGAGTCAGCTCCAGGTGGAAGATGCTCACCAGGTTCAATACCAATAGATGTTACTTGGTTGATAGCAAGTCTTTCTTTACAGAAGGCGACTCTCTTAAACTCCTTGGAGGCTGTTTGAAGGTGTTGGACTTTGCTCAAGAAACTCTCTGGATTTATATACTGGGTAAGTATTTCATACAGCCTGATTTTTTTTATGTCATACTCGTTCTTTAAAGAAATTTGAGCCCATGGTTTGTCTAGGTATCATTATTTTGTGTAACATTTTGCACATAAATGGTTGAGTGTTTACTGAAGTTGCTCAGAAATATTCTCAAAGATGAATCATATGGGATTTTCACCAATAAGAGGTCAAATGGCATCCAGACGTCATTTGGAGTAGTTGTTGAAAACTGCTCAAAATGCATTCTTGTCTGTAGAAAAAAATTGACATTTACCGAAGTTGTTTAGATTGATCCTTATGGAGTTGATCGCATACAGGGTTTTGAGGGTTAAGTGGCCAAAGTCTGGGACTGGGAGTCAAAATGTTCAAAATGCTTTTTTGTTCACAGAAATAAATGGACATTCATCAAATTTGCTCGGAATGATTTCTTGGATTGAGTCACATGGGTTTTGAAGGAGGCCAAAACTTACCAGAGTCATTGAGGTAATTGCTGATTTTTTAATAGAATGCTTCATCCATAGAAATAAATGGATTATAATCCAGTCAAAATAGGCTTTGAGTAGGAAAAACAATTAGGACAAATGAAAACTGCTGGAATGCATTTCTGAGAGGTATCTAATGAACACACTAAAAGTTGCATAATGTTGCCCTTGTGCGTTTTGAGGTATGGAAGGGGGAGTAAAATAACGGGTAAAATTTGTAAATGTTTCATACAGAGTTAAAAGGTGTACTATAGACATGTTCATATGGTCTTACAGATTAGAAAAAAGGTATAGTTTGCTTTTTCTACAACCTCTTGTGGTTGCACTACAGGCTAAAACTGTTCAAGGTCATCATGGGGAAATATTTGTAATGATCCGATTTGTTTTAAAGGGATTAGCAACGATTTTACTAATCCAAAACATCGAAAAAAATCATCAAAATTCATATTTTTGTATTTTTTTTACTGGCATGGATATGCAAACATAACCTGCAAGTGGTTGGCTTGAAACCCGTGTATTGAAGACAAGGCAGTTCTTTTTATCTGAATCTTTAATTTCTATACGTGCGTATCAAAATTCCCACTTGAGATCAAAAAAGCCTTTCTCGGTGAATATCCCAGATTTTAAGCGTGATATTGTGCACCATGATCAATACAGTTTGACCTCAAACACAAACATTGATCTTTGTTTATTCTGTGCTGGTGTAAACCATAATCAGCTGTTTATTGTAGATTTTGAGACATCACCGCTGTATGTCTATTTGCGGGAGACGGTATGACAAATTTCCTCAAATACTTTTTTCACTATTTGGTAGTTGTTTCTACATTAAAGCAGTTATATGGAATTGTACACACTTATCCCCGATTTATAAGTTAAAACAAATGTATTTTCGGATTTTTCGATTCTCTCGCAATATCGCTGCTAATCCCTTTATATGTTAGAACAGGAAATATACATAAATGTTAATCAGCCCAAAGATATTTTGCAGAGGCTGATCCCCAATAGACCCTGTGGGCTCTGTCAATATTCCCCCATAATTATACAAAACTTTTATTTTATATTACTATCCAACAGCATGAAGAATTTTAGCCCATTTTGAGAAGAATCTGTGTATTTTAAATGCCCCCAGGATGACCTTGAACCATTTTAAGCCTACTGTGTTAAAAGTAATTGTCCTAGTAGTGCAAACTATAGACCAGTTAACATCCTACATCACTTCTTTTGTTGCCTGCGAATCGTTATGGCCCATAGCATTAAAACTCTAACAGATACAATTGCCCAGTGTGTAACAGTCAGGCCAACCGTTTCAAGATACCAGGCCCTAACATGTTTACAAACATTGCTGTTAACTGGTCTATACCTTTCCTTAGTACCAGTTGAACGCGTTTATATACCTTTTAACCAGTTGAACGCGTTTATATACCTTTTAACCCTCTATGAAACATTTACCAATTTTACCCCCCCCCCCCTTCCAGATCTCAAAACGCACAAGGGCAACATTGTGCAACTTTTAGTACGTTCATTTAGATACCTCTCAGAAATGTATTCTAACAGTTTTCATTATTTTGTGCTAATTTCTTTCCTTACTTTACCTGTTTGGTCCTAATTTGACTGGACTAATATCCTAACATTTTAATTACCTGTACTTGAGTCAGTTGGGAAAAGAACATACATAGTGATCCAACCAGAATACCATATATCACATGCACATTACAGAATCGGAATCGACTATTTTCTACGGGGATTTCCATTGATTAAGTTTAAACTTAATGGGAATATTCTGAATAAAAAAAAGTTATTAAAATCAGCTATTTTTCTAATATCATTGACAAAACATTCTTCCAATCTGGTATTTCAGTCAATTCATGCTCCCGTTTTCCTTGAACAGCTGATTTAATCGAAATTCGTTACAATTCCCCTGGTCATAAGATATCCAATTATTTATTACAGACCCGCTTGGCTTTCAATATTTATTAAAAAAGATGTTTAAGGCAGCGTTAGTGCGTCGGCTATTTATTTCAAGAGATTTAAACCATAATTTTACGATAGTAAATAGTTCTGCCATCCAAGCTTTGTAGACGTGCCACGGAATAGATTCGGTGCCCAGCAACCTGTCCAACAATAACAAGGCATAGAAATGATACCGATTTGCATGTGGAAAAAATCCATAACATGATTACGTGCACTACTACCATAACGAATTATGCTTGTTCTTAGCATATCACATATATAAATCGCCGATTATTGGACCAGCGTATTTACTATGGATCACGCAATTGCTATCCCATGCTTGAAAATACAATGTTCGTTCTGATTATGTTAATCTGTCATTTTCCCCACTAATTTGGGTTTAGCTTTTGAAGAATCTTAATGTTTAGAACCGCTAATTGCTTTATGACAATTAGCCAAATGAGTTCTTTATTAAAATGCTGACCAAGTCCCCACTGACGAAGTTAGTATCATTTGACTTAACAAAAGATATTTTCAAAATTAAGAAATAGAAATTAGGATCGGTGGCGAGTAAGTGAAGTGAAAATGCCTCCTTTCATCGTGTATTAAAACCGTTCTGTCACCCGTATACATATTCAGGCTTATACACTGAGATTAAAAATAGCACATTTTTATTCCACCCAAATTTTCTATTGATTACCAGCCGGGTCCTTTGGCAACGATGGTATTGAACTGCATGGTTTTTTTCTTTGATAACACAAGGGCCTTCAAAATGCTACTAGTTTGCCAGGCTCTTGGGCCAATTTTAACCAAAATTAAATGTTTTATTCTTATACAAAAAAAATGAATTAAAGTGAAATTTTTCTAACAAAATTAACAGGAACTGGTTTAGTCATGACAGGTGTGTGTCAGATTTGACAAACCAAAGACATTTTATGATAGTACTTTGCATACGGTGTTAATTGGTCGTTTGTTCGTTTTGTCAAAGTATTCAGTACTTTAGCCATTTGCTTATTTCTTCCTTTCCTGCTAAATACCTTTGTACACATGTTTTTGAAATTGTGTCACAAAACATGCTGGATACACTAAGTTCTGGCCAGGGATGTCAACATCTGATTTTCTTGGCTGTGGAGAATTGCCATCGAAATGCCACAAAAACTATTGCTTTTTTACTGTTTGCTTTTACAGAATGTAAACTTCTGTGGAAATGAGTGGATTCAATAAGGGTCCATTACTATGTGTGAATATTTTTTATGCCATATGTTTCCTTACAGGAATTTATTAATGATCATTGAAATGTTTTGGGCCCTTAAGTTCCCCACCCGATTACAAACATATATTGTTCTCTCGTTTCTGGGAAAGGCCATCACCAACAGACTTTATTTTCGGAAATAATTTCATTGAATCCGACATATCATGTTAATGTGAGCGGTTTGTAGGTTAGGGTAATTGTATTACAATAGCCCATAGCGTCCTATACAAACTATTTTCCGGTACCGCTAAAACAAACCAGATTTAGCATTGTTTGTAGCATCATACTGGGAAAGAAGTCAGTCAATATGTTTCGCAGGATGAGATAAGAAAACCAAGGTTGCTAAAATGGTACAAAAATCTCAGGTTTTGATGTGTTATAAAAGGTGGGGTCAGGCTGCTGAGGATCCAGGTGGATGCCCCTTAATTTTTTGTTTTAAATTAAACCCTGTGTTACGTACTAACATTTGTTTAGTGCAGTAGGCTATAGTATGTATGCCTACTGCACTAAACAATGTCACAGTACCTTAGACATAGGTTAGTGCAGTAGGCTATAGTTTAGGCACATTTTATTGCATTAAGGATTACCGGCAAGGAACAAAAAAAAATGTTCGTTATGTCAAGAACAGGGGTGGTTTGGTAAAATGTGGTATGGGAGTCAAAGGTTACAAAAATCAGCTATACAGGGGTCAAGTTTTCGAAATCCTGATCTAAGTAATAAAAAATTCCTTTAAAAGGAATAAGGCGAGTCAAGGGGAAATATCCCTGGTTAAAAGGTAGAGGAAGGGATATAAAGATGACATTTTGGGGAGTTTTTGCAATTGACTTATGTGACTTTTTTTCACATACTTAGCCGAGGAGGACATACAGGAACGGAATAAGGGTTCATATCACTCTTACATTTTACGATTTTTTAAAGGGCAAATGTGACCAATCAAATTACATAGAACAATACACCTTATCGGACAACAATCAACGCTATACTTAACCACCACAGATTGAACATTGCAGACATCCCCAGCAGAAACTGGAAAGAAGCAATTCAGGATATTTGCATGCCGACGGACGTAAAGTATTTTAAAGGTTCGACATACTTACCAACGTGATCAATAACATTTTGTTTTAAAGATTATAAAGCCCTTCCCACAATGTAAAGCTCCCACGTTCGGCAAACATTGGTCACCAATGATTCATTTATTTTCTTAAATTTTTACTTCTGTCACCCCACACGACTTAAATTTTTCAAAATGTTTTTCAAAAATGTTCATACACGCAATGGCACTATTTCAATTCATATACAAACTTAGAACATTCTTTACTTCATGACATATTACTGTCATTCCACCGTATGGAAGCGTAAAATCACATTTTATAAGAAGTATGCAAATGCAATCTATATATACTCTAAAAAAATGAGATAAAGGTCACACACATATGGGGTAAAGGTCACACAAAAGGGGAAATGCACTAGTAATACTAAAAATGAGATCTGTCTGTCCGGACTGATGCGTTTTGACGCACTTTGACCTATGGAGCTGCATGTTGGCCTAAAGGTAGGGAAAACAAACCCTGATGTTTATTCTCAGGTTTCAGGTGACAGCCAAAACAATAAAGTCATCTGCAGGAGATCAATTGCATAAAATGCCGTATAAATGCCAAAAGGATCGCTAACCTGAGCAAAGAACAAGTTGAGGTCAAAGTCACCACACAACAGGACAATGTTTGCTTTCAATTTGGCAAGAAACCCAAATAAACAAGAAATGGGTGGTGTTGAACCACAAGTTTACCACTAATTGAATGAAGATCATTTTGCAACATTAAAACCGCCTCAGATGTTAATAATTTGTATAAGTAGGCCACTTTCAACCATGTCTAAATAATAGTAGATGAGTTCGTATTTTTTCAGTTGACAATCAACAGTACTACGCAGGCAGCAAAAAAGTTAAGGAATCTCATTAAAGGTGGCTGATCCAATCAAAATCCGACCATTCTGTTCCTTCGGTGAAATATTAGGGCAAAAGGATTTTTGGGTTGGAAGTTATGTGAGCGAAACTGGGCCCCATTTTGGTATCGACCAATTATAATGTACACAGTACTCTATGGGTCTTACAAAATCACGTTTTTAGGCTCTCACACCAAAATGGATTGAAATATTGGTGCGAAAAAACTGTACAAGATTGGGTTTTGGGGCGAGGCCCGATCTGTCAAGATGAAAACTTCATATCCTATATCGGACCATCCCCCTTTAAGCAGCCGTTAATTCAATGCACTCATAACGATTTTTTAATTTTTTTAAAGACACTGTTAACCAGCAAATCAATGTAATAAAAAATTCAAAAAAAATATTCCTTGACAACATATACTAATTTAATCAATTTATCGTCAATACTTCTCGTTTTACGCGTGTAAGCCAATGGCGATGTCTAATTGGGATTTCTTGGCCGCACGCCCCTGTGCCTGTTACGCCCCCTCCTCTATATTCATGTTTTATTTTGTGTTACCCGTAGTGTTTTTTAGTTGCATACAGCTCATGACGGTGTAAAGCATGTATGGGTGTGTTTGCTTGGTATTTCTCTTTTTCAAATTAATATCTTTTTTTTAAATGTTAGTCAGTTTGCGCTGGGCCTCTTTCTTATTAGTTACATCTCCATATGACGTAAAAATTGTCACAACATTTCATAAACTATTAAACATGTAGATTTTAGAGGAAAAACGGGGCACACGAATATTTTCTAAAACACTGCTATTTGAAAAGTTAGGTCAAAAACCCAAGCGAATAGAGCGGTCGCCCGTAGGCCTACCCTCGCCCAAAAATGGCTCATATTGTTCGTCATGATACAATGATTAAAAATGTAAATCGTTGCCATATCCACTTGGCAGGAGCGATCACATAACGTGTAACTGAAGGCAAGGACAACCACCATGCAGTCCTATGGAATTGTTCAATTTCATCCACGCGTTTTAAACTATGTCTCAGGGTATGGAAAACCATTTACAAATATAAATATTTAATCCATACCAGTATACGACACATGACCATTGATTTTAAATGTTTACACAAAAAAAAGTCGCTCTTGTATACCGGGAAAAAACCTTAAACAATTGTTAGTAGTGATTGATGATTGATTGATTGATTGATTGATTGAGTTTTGCACAGGATGTAACCCATAAGCAATATCGAATATGGATCTTAAAATCTTGAACCTATCCTAACATAATCATAATAATTTAGACCGCCATCGTACCTTCAGCGAATTATCGTCTGAGTCGCTTGGTCTAGGAGTAAAGTTGTGAAGCGAATGGGCATGAAATGGGCTTCACTTTAATCACTGATGACCTTTGCATTGTTTCCGTTTAACAATAGTTGGTATTAAACAGTACATCTGGACTGTGATCAAATTGTATCCAAGGTTTAAATTTACAAGAATCGCTTCACTAATAACTTGTTTTTCCTTCGTTCCGAATAGCCAGGCCTATCAACTTGATATTGGTCAAGCTAGATTGTCCAGTCCAATGTACCACACATAAAGACATTGTGATCTATGACCAGTTCCCTTACCAAAGGTAGTCATTGTATCAACATTTCACATACACATATAACGACAAATAACTGTTTGTCATGTGAAAAAAATGTTTTTATTTATTTTATTTGTTTCAAGGCAATTACAAAATACATTAATGGAAGCATTTCTTCTTTTCTTCCAACAGGCATGAAGTAAATGATGAGGAAGAGTGAGCTCCTCTGGACAGCAGGAATGGTCTCTTGGTTAGTCGAAATTTCCTCAGTGCGTGTAATCGGGATCGATAGGTATAGCACCATACGGATACACCAGCGCAACTATTGAGTGACTTAGATTTGACAAATGACACATATTGACGGCGAGACAGACATCTTACAGACTCGGGGTCAACTCCAAAATCGGTTTTGGGATATCGTGAAAGACTTTTTCCTTGATTTTGGCCAGACCCAGTTTATGATTGAGAGGCTTGATAGTGGTCGTGTTTATCGAGTTTGCGTAGCTGCCATTCTGTTTCCGAATTCGGATGAAGCCGAACCTAAAGTCATTGGAAACGAAAGATGTATTACCATAACAACCGCGCTTGAAATATGGAATTCTTATTCAAAGACTGCTGTCGCTATGACTGTTATTATTTTTCTAGCATTAATTACAATAAAGATTCTGGATATGATATTTCCACGAAAAATGCCAACCTTTCAAAAAGATGTCATAGAAATGCGAAACAAAAAACCTAAAAAGGATGAAAGTGACAAAATAAATCGTCACAGTTTTGATTTTGATGGTATTGATGTTGACGACACTGGTAGTTCAGTCGCAGTCTCAGGTTGGACTCGCGAGGTTTAACTACTGTTCTCTATACAATGAATTGGTAACCTGGGCTCCGTACTTGAAGCCACTGACGGCCATATTGGTAATCTTAAAGAGCCCAAACAGGAGCTTAAGAGCCGGTCATTTACACAAAATGTGTTCCCATTGAAATGTGTATTAGCGACAAAATAGAGTACAGAATCAAGCCAATTCAGTGAGCTCAATATATTTGAGTTTGCGCGTGTATACTACAGGATGGCATATCCCTAAAAGCTTCCAAAACGGGCACCCGAGGTACAACTCCTGTTAAATAAATATCTCTTGAATGCTATTGTGTTTATAGGTATACCAAGATGTCCGCCGGTTGCTTCACTCATTGTACAGTTACTGTTGTGTAGCCAATCCATTGTATAGAGATCAATGGGTTTAACTTCGGAAACCTGACCTTTGCTCATTCAAGCCCGATAGTCACATTTCGGACACACTAGTAAGAGTTTTTCTATTTGTGCGAAAAAGGTATCCGAATAGGTTCACGGTTTGATATTGGTTGCGATATATATTATGAGTAAGTGGGCAGATGTGATCATTTCGTAAAACCTGGAAAAAATACCATGCAACATGGAAAGATACAGTATTGTTCAGAAATAAACGACAGGCTTGTTTGTCAATAGATAAACTAGCACGAGAAGTGTATTGATTCATAAAGCAGTGAGTCCTGCAAGTGCCAATATTGCAACCAAGCTAGCAGTTGGAGATAAAAAAAATTAAGCTGCATCAAACTTAGAAGTCATTGTTTGTGGGGAATGTGATTTTTGTTCTTATGAGCCACCTGGGGAACATGAAAATTTCCATCAAGGAGAGATGGGGACCCCCCCCCCCCCCTCCGCCCTGACACAAGACAGAAAACTGGTATTTAGCACAACTGCAGACTTGTCCATGGGTATTTCATGATGGAATGATAAGTACACATAAATTGTTTTGGCAACCGGGCTTTTCAAATCTGAAATTATAGCATGCAGTTGTGCTAAATACCACTTTTCTGTCTTGTGTCAGGCAGGGGGAGGACACGATCTGCTCGATTTGGGCATTGGGGATTTCCATGCCTAAGAAAAATGATGCTCCGTGGACAAGTCTGTTATGCTGACTTATTGTTCAGTGGACCATATCTTGAGAACCAGTCAACCAAAATAAACAATTATTTTTCAGGCAAGATGCTCAATTACCCATTCTTTATCATAAAATAAAATCCACAGATATCAATTTTTTTAAAAAGTGGAAAATATCACTTTCATTTTGGGTAAAGTTTTTATTGGGTTACCCTGTATGCATCTTCAGGTGTAATACTATAATATTTAACAGATTTTAAGAGAGCAAACTTACAATTAGATCATAGCCAAGTATTTCAATTAATCAATAAGCAACAGGTATGATCTTTTTAGCATAGTTCAATGTAAATGAATGGAATATTCTTCTAAATGTTTTATTTCTAAAAATCAAAAAGGTCAGAAAAGTCCAAGAAAAATCATTTATCTTACGGTCATTGCACATTTGGGCCTGGGTCAAGATACCAGAGCAACAGGTTACTGTGGAGCAAATGACTTTCACGTCATTAAACTGGTTTATTTCTTACGTGTAAAAAAAAACTTGATTGCGCTATTATTCAGAACAGAGGTGCCACTTTTTTTCAATTACAATTAAAGTTTAAATGCTATTATCATGCAAACTACATGTTAATTTTGAGATAATTTGAAAAAGAAATGGCATAGGGCAAAGTATAATTTGTGCTGATCATGATTGTTAGCCATGTGTACGGCTGGGCAGCAGAGTCATTATGTGCTCATTGGTTTTACTCGGTATGATTGACAATACCTAAAGCTCTACGTAGACATTAAAATCTTGAACTCCTAAAGTGATTTATTTTGTAATTATGCCTTTTGAACATATGTTTTCAAAAAAAGATTTTTAAATACATAAATTAGTAACTGCAAAATAATATAATATGTCTCGGATAGAGTTCCGAGTGTGTTCCTTTTGCGTCCGCTTGTCTTGGAGTAGACACTGGCCAAATTATTCGTTTAAAGAAATGAAGGAGAAAACCACTACAATATTAAAGTGAAAATATTTAATCCTATGTAAATGGAAAGCAGGTTTCGGAAGGTTGGAGCAGTTCTTGCTTGTGACAAATTTGAAAACAATAAAAGAAGCAGAAGAAAATGCGTATTTCGCATGTGATTTGTAATCATTTCAACAGTCTTATATTTTGTTTAAAAGACACTTGTGGATTTATACAAACCGTTGTCAGATAAAGTTAAAATACTAGCAATACCATGTAGGCATTGCGTTTTTAAAAGTAAAAAAAAAATCAACAAATTAAGAAAAAATCATAACAAACCTGATGTGTTCCGTGTTCGTGTTTGTTACCATAAAATTTACAACTTTTAAGTCAGTGTTTTGAACGCTACCCTCACGTATCTACCACACAATTGAAGAGAGATTCATACTTTTTCGGCAATGCCATTTTCTTCCCTTTGGCCAAAAAAAACCCTTACGAAACAAAAAGGAGAAAATTTACAGAACGTCCTTTCGCTCTTCAACTCAATAGTGCTCTATGGCCTGACTTCAAAACCACTAACCAATACTTTAACCTTTACAACCGGTGCCTAAAATTCTTTTGTTGACGTTTCTGGAGTTGTGAATATCTGACATCATGTGAATAACAATAGTTAAATAATGCTTCAGTGATTCAGTTTTGACCTCGTCTTCTTACAGGCGAACACTAACAGTTCCAAATATCAGAACGTGTACACATCAGAAACCGGAAAAGATAGGAAGGACTCGCTGTCAGAATTTCCGTTTCAATACCAAATTGAAGATATGGCCTTTCATAACAATGTGCTCACACTACCAGTATTTCAAGAGTAGAGCTAATTTGTGTTTAGGTAAGTGTGGAAATAAAATACAGGGAATACACTACAGGGCCCTTAAGGATCAGTGTAAATGTTGTATGCACCATAAGCAATGACATGTATATCACACAGTCTTGAATCCTATGTATTTATCAGCAAAAATACTATGGGAGGCACAATTGCATTATACCCTTCGCACTGTGCTACAGAGCAGGTACGAAGGACATAACGTAGTTATGCCCATTGGGATCATTGGCATGATATGAAATGTGCGTAGCCTGGCAATGAGAGAGATAACTTTTAAAAAGCTCATTTCAGCATGCCCTAAGTCAATTTCAGATCATTCCAGCTTCATTAAAAGTTGCCATCTGAATGGCAGACAATGTATATAGAACCATGGAGTTATTACAACTCCATAGGACTTATACATATGAGTACATATCCCGGGGTACATATATAAACTGCTACACATTGAGGGAGAGCGTGGCCCACTGGTTAGGGTATTATAGCCTTTGGTGCATTCCAGGTGGGACCACTTGCTGAGATTTAATCGGGTTCTTAACTCTGAATTTAATCTGTATACGAGCTATTGATTAAAATTAGAATTCTCTCTCCATGGTTCAGTTGAAGTTGGGCAACTTAACCGAGATGATACTCCATTCTTCTGAGGGGACGTTAAGCCGTCGGTCCAATATACAGAGAGCAATACCTGTACATGCTCATCACAGTCAGTTTTGAAAACGAGTATGGTGATTACCCCTGGCTGTCCCAATTCCATGCCAGTGAATGGACCCCAATGGAAATAAGCTTCCTATAGAGGCTTTCGTGGGCTTTCCAGGACATAGTCCGAATACTGAATAAATCAAAAATATCCTTTAGTGACCTCCAATCAGGGTGAGTAACACCCGTTGCTCAAGCTTTTAAGAATGTGTAAAAAGAATAATTGTGAGGGTTAGTAAATGGTCCCATTTTTGTTTGCATGGAATTGAGTCTATTGAAGGTTTTGATATTATTTAGTGTCATTGCACCCCAAATACAAAAGAGTGAATTTCACTCTAAAAGAGTGATTACAAGGTCCACTCTGAAAAGAGTGAATTTCACCAATTTAATCACTTTGTAAATGATTAGGAGTAAATTTGACTAAAAATATTCATTGAAAATTGTATAATTTCACTCTTTTCAGAGTGGACACTGTAGTCATCCTTTCAAAGTGAAATTCTTTTGCATTCAGAGGGTAGTCCTTAATCGGACATCCTATGCGAATGAAAGATGCTCGTTTTGTATCTCAGTAAGGTGAAAGTATAGCGTTGTCAAATAAGACACATCAATATGCAACAGTTTAATGTAATGTATATTTTATCTTTTGTAGAAAATGGCCGCGGAACTCTTGGTCACGTTTTTGATTTTCCTGCATTGTGCTCAGACCGCACAAGCTCTTTCCCTAAACGTGGAAGTGGAGCCAAAATCTGCTACAGTTACGTGGACAACCTCGAATGAGATCAGTGGCACCATTACCTCAAATCGTGCTAATTTCACCTCAATGTGGCAGTCTACCAACCAGGATTCACAAATGAGAAGATTTAACGATCTGAAGGAGAATACGATCTACAGAGTGTGCATTACCGAAAACAATGTAAGTGAGGCTACCAACCAATCAAAAGGTGAAACAATATGCGAAGAATTCCAGACCCCGTTTACAATGAGGTCAATTGCAGCTTTCTCATGTGCTGGATTCTTGCTGCTCAGTTTTTGCATTCTTACCGTACTTGATTTAGTATTCGGTTCCATAGGACCAGATGCAAATAAAAAGAAACAAGAAGAATTGTTGGAAGAGGGCTATAAGACTTTCAAGAAGACCGCCAAAGCTAAGGGCAAAGCAGCACATCAAAAGAAGAAAAAGAAAAGGACAAGTAAATCTGATGATGACGTAGGGGATAGAAATGGCGACGTAGTGGATGGCGACGAAGTGGAGGACAACGAAGTGGAGGATACCGCCATCACCGAACGATATTCACTGCCAGATACTAAGGAATCTGAAATGGAAGAAATGCAGAATATAGCAATTAACCAGTGGTTGGAATCGGGTACGGGGATGCCACCAACTTTCGGTGAAGAACAAAAGAGATCTTCCACTGCAGGAAGTTCTCAGGATGGTGACAATATAGAGGCGCAACGTCCAAAAGTTAAAGCAGTAGTTTCATTCGAAACTGGGATTTAATGATAAGAATGTCTAAAATTACTGAGCGTTGTTGAGAGAACAATGCAGTATTTTTTGCCGGGGCATGAAAACTAATAATAATAATGAAAACTTGTAAAGTGCCCAACTCCGTCTAAAAAGGCGCTCACGACGCTTCGAAAACAAGCACGAGAAAATTACATGACCGAAAAAAGTTAAACGATGCATCGGGGTGATATAAATGTGTAGACATAAAAGTTTTCACAGAGCTTTTGAATGAGTCCATTGAGTCCAGTATTTCGGATATTTGCTATACATGCAACCTTTTGTCCGCAACACATTACCGAAAGTTTGTCATTCTATTGTAACGCGTCTCCTTCTCCTTTATATAGTGGTTGGTCTTTTTCCATCTACCCGAAACCTTCCACGTAAAATGCAGAGCACGCAAATGATTCCCGTTCGTGGTTCGAAAAGGGCCGTAGTTCTCAAAGGGTCGTATCCAAAGGGGTCATTAGTTCCGGAATTAAAATAAGGTTTTTGTTCCGAAGTGTCATTAGTCCGAATATAACATAAGGGTCATTAGTCCGAACATAGCTTCAACAACTGTACACAACATTCCATTTTAAAATAATTTTGTTGTGTTTCGGACTGCGACGGGGTCTAATGGAAACCCGATGGGACCATATTAAATATTATGCTCATATTTAAAAAATATTCGCAGTATTTTTCAATCAATAGATTTGGATTGAAAAAAAGCTTTTGCGTGCAGCTCCCAAATTTGTTTTGTTACAAAAAAATATGCAAACTAATGTAAAAAAAAAGTGTGTTTTATTGTGGACAACAGCTGGCTTAACATATGGTTTCCAGACTATTAAACACAAAATGAAATGGGGTAATGTTTGTAGATTGACGTCACCCCGACGGCCTCTATGAATAATGCCTCTGAAAATGTTAACAGATCTGATCCACTCAAACCAATATTGGTCTGCGAAGAATGAGGGCATGTACCAATGAGGTAAAGTAAAAAAAACCAATGTGTTCTTTTAAAACCAGTAACCTGCAATTAAGGCAAACATTTGAAGTTTATAGCTTCTGGGCACGCAAATAATGGCACTGACCACGATGAAGATATTTTGTGTAACTCACTGGAATACCTGGAAAGGCGTATTGTTTGTTTACCTGTCTGAACTTGAACAAACATCCAATCTTAAAGGGACATAATGGCATGAAAAAAATGCCATAATGAAAAGGACCCTTACTAAAATCACTTCCACGAGATTGAAAACAATCTGGATGTTTACATTCTGTAAAAACAGTAAGAGTTCCAGGGGGGAGGTGGCATTTTGTGGCAATTTCTGATGTTCAAAATTTAGGAAAAACGGGTTTTACGCAATATTGGGTTTTTAAAAAAAAAATTAGTTCATTTTGTACTGTTTCGCCCCCTCCCGCTATGATGTTTCGCCCCTCCTATGATTTTACCCTGGCACCTCCCCTGGGGGGGTTGTTACCACCCCCATATGTATGATTCCCTGTCGCACAAAAATGCAAACGAATATGATCTGAGGCTTTTATGTAATTGTAAGTTCATCCTTTGTGGTCATTTTAGCGAAAAAAAATGAAGGTGCCACCATCACGGTGATCAGAAGGTGGGGTGGTTGCCACCTTCCTATAGTTTAGTGTGTAAAATGCCAAAAAATTGTACTTATGTTACTTATGATACTACTGTAGCAAATACTTACAATATTTGTATTTGTTCTTATTTTTAGAGTAATAACATGTGACTGCTTACTTTATTGGCACCCATCATTGCCCAATAAGTACCTATTTTGATTGAATAAATAGCGAAAACCCCTTGATTTTGGAGAAGTTATGACGTCACTATGACGTCATATTGTTAAAACTTCATATGTTTGTACTTCATTTGAAGAAAAGACATGCGTAGCTACACACTGATACCAAACAAGATGTTTGTCCCTTAATTACAGAAAAAATCAGGGGGTGGTAACCACCCCTCCCCCTTGGTTGTGAATGTAGTAGAAAACACTTGGTTGGACGAGGGTTAAGGGCCACTTAATGGGTTTAAGGGGTCATAAACTCTTAAAATACATTGATTTGTGAAGCCTTAAAAAGAAGCCTTAGAAACTGTTCCCAAGCGAAGGGTAGTTTTCTTTTCTACATTCTTCATAATAGTCCGGTGGAAGTTTTCGCACACAGCCTGAAGGATGGAAATGGAGTACAGACTTTTTCTATCGATATATTTTAGTTTATTATAACCTAAGCCAATAATTTTTGAAGGGTGTGCAAAATTTTGCCCAGTGGCATTTTTGAAAATCCAATATGGCTGCTTCCATGTCCAAAAATCACTAAAAATCCCTAAGTATTTCTGATAGAGACAATTTTTGCGGTTCTCCGGTGTGTTTAAGCACGATGAAGTGTTAATAATGTGATTTGATCTTATACATTGCCACAAAAATCCAATATGGCTGCTCAAATGTCCAATATGCGCTCGGAATCATTAAAATGACCTTAATTCCTCCAGTATACCTATTTATGATATAGGCTGACTCGGAGATTTCCCGATGAGGGCGCCCTCAATTTTCAAACAAATTGTGTTTGATTGTGTACATAATGCTTGTCCATATACTAATCACTGTGTGAAAAAGCTAAGCTCAAATCGAAGCCCTTCATATAGAAAATCACATCTTTGTTTAAAAATTCCGGATCCGGAAATTTTGTTATACACAGTATCTTATGGCACTGTTAATATACACATAAATGTTTACTGCATCAAAACGAAAAATCCGATTCATCTCAAACTTTGGAAATTGAGCATTCTAGGTGACTATCTTGAGTTCTAATTTTTTTTTTTAATGTTTAAAAATTTTTTAATTAAATATTAAAAAACTTATATTCTGAAATCTCTGAGTCAGACTTATTCTGCAGGTGTCCAAAAATCTGTTACATACTTGAACCACAATCTGCAAGAATTATTGTAAACACTCTAGAAGCATTTCGAAGGCATCCAGGCACGTAAGTGTTCTCCACATTTGCAGTGTGAGGCGTGTATTGTGTTTATATGTTTTATGCTTTACATTATGAGATACATGTATTGGTTATAACCCCTTATTTGGCATTTCTCTGTAATCGAGATTTTTTATATTCAAGATGGCAGCCAACTATAGCCGCTTTAAAGATATTTAAAACATATATTATATCTTTATATATGTAGTTACATTCAAAAATTATTATTACAAAGGTGTAAATGAAGGTATGGGATAAGAATTTGACCATTTGACATCCTTTATAGGGCATTTTGTTTCGTTAACACGCAAAGATGTTAACAAGAATAGTCTTAAAAAAAAAAAAAAAAACGCTTTATTTTTTTTATTTATTTACATATTCGGTTAAGAAACATCCAAAATTGAACAATATACAAACATATCAATAAAAAAAGAAATATAAAAAATATATAAGTATTACATATCAAGAAACAAAGAAGATAAAAATATTAAATTTCTTTAAACCTATAAATTACGATACATCGGTTATTGTATTAGTTATGCATCAAAGTTATTAAAGTTTTAAAGTATGAGATCTTATAGGTCTTTTGAACCTTACAAAACTAGTTCTGGTAGTTTGTTTTGACACCATGCTTAAAATTCAAAAGGCGGCCAATTGTAATGTTTTTTTGACAATTTGTAGGTTTTAAATTTAAAGGCAGTAATATTAGTTGCCATCTTGATTGGTAAGCATGTTAACACACTTGAAATGCTTGAGAATGAGTCCTACGGGTATATGGAGCACCAGATTTTACGCCTCTATCACAAAACACTGATGAGGTATGGCCAATTGGATGATGTCGGGGGCCATAATTGGGGATTCGGGGTGGCCATATGGAATTTGAGTGTAATGTTGTGATCAATCATCAAAGAACCGGTACAGTGGATTCCTCGTGTTTTAAAAACTGGAGATAGTGAACATAAAATTCTGGCCATTGAATGTATTGAGAGGGCAGCGGCCACGGCCCACCCATATTGGATTTCTAGAAAATGCCAGTGCCACGAATTTTGACACCTCCAAGATATGGATGGACGGCTTAGGTCTTAGAAACAAAAATTCAACCGATAGAAAAGTCGTAGGCCTACTAATTTCCACCCTTGCACCCACATATTCATCCTGACTTATAAAAGGCGAAGACGTCAGGGGCGAATGCCGCCCCGTAGTAAACCTCAGGCCACTTCACCGTTACATTCGACCCATACCTTTCCACATGGAAACCTTAGCGGCCATCATCCCAGAACTATACACCATGGGTGGTGGAGCGCATACCAACACGTGGCCACCCATCCTTCAGACAGAAAAATGGCTCGGTTTTTACATCAACAGCGAGACCTTCCGTTCAAGAGCCTGCGTTGGGGCCTATCCACCGCCCCAAGACCTTCTCAGGATAGTCAAGGTGATTTACGAAGATCTCAGGAGGTTCAGACGGTGGCCACTCTTTCCGAAAGTAGCGTTACCCACGAAAAATTAATTTAATCCTCATTAGCGCCTCTTAACAAGGACGCACGTCCACACGGAACTTAACAAAGATACCCTTCCTAAGTTACCAGCGAGCGGCTTTCATCTGTCATTGGTAAATCGAAGATAGCGCGCTGCTCTCGCTGAACTGACGGGTTAATTTTTGAAACCCCGGGAAACTCAACCCATATATGTAAAACCATGCCAACATGGAATCCGCAAGCAGGAGTGTGTTTTTAAAAGCGATATTTTGGCTTCTGTTTCTCGTTAATTACTCATCGACAGAGGATTTCGCAGTAACGCTGTTTATGGCTCGTCTAATCATTCCCCCTACACCACTCAGTGAGAAGCGACAGCCCCAAACATGCCTATCAAAACAACGTCATGCATCATCACAACGAAATGTGGTTCCTCGCTACAGAGAATATTACGTGCAGTGGCCGGTTAGTGCACATTTTGATTCGCACTTGTTGTGATACTTCACGATTACTCACCTTAATACAATACATATAAAGTATCTAATCACTCCGCACAATAACAATGATATGTACTTATTAGATTGAATACCGATCGAATTTAAATTTTTTCCCTCCCCTCTTCTCTCCTCAAAAAATTAATTTGGGATCTTCTTTTTCAACAATTGTCACAATCACTGGCGGCAACCCACGCGTGGGTGCATAGCCAACACGAGACACGAGGCTGTCTGTCAACGGTCACGTGATCGCGAAAGGGCAATCCCTATTTTGAGTTTTGTCTTGAACTAAGTTTATCTTGCCGGTGGTTCCGTTCTCCAGATCTCGAATAATACGCTTGTATCTCTCTGCTCGACCAGTTTTGGGTTCCGTGTTCGGCTTTTTTTCGGGGCTGCTACTACGAGATGATGATGCCATTACTCAGAATAAATTGGAAAAACAGTAACTGTAAACTAACAGACAAGCTAGACAACCAAGGCCGCTGGCAAAGTTGATGAACACACCTACTAAATGGGGTTTCGTAGGTATCCAACCTACGGAAATAAGTTGACTCGCGGTGTCGTTTACGAAGTTCCGATGAGGTCACCCTTTGTACGTTCGTAAGTACACTGTTCACATCCGGTACTGTACACGACGATCACTCGCACGTAGGTCGATATTTTAATATTTCTATAAAAGTAAAAATCGTCGTTATGTTAACTCGTTGTTAGGCTTAACATGATGTTTTCAGACGGTCACTACTCCAGCTATACCAAGTGACTGTGGTTACCAACGACTCTCACCAACGACTTAAAAACAACGATCGTCTGACCTAGCTGCATTCACTGCCCCATCCCCGGAGGCCCTTCGCTTTCAATCCGGAAGACCTGCAGCCTAGTCCAGCTCCCATGGACTAATCACATCAATTGGGAGGGAGTCAGGAGCAGCCCCTCCATCCATCCAACACCACAAGTCCTAGACTTCGCAGATGGGGATGGTTACCCGATGTTGCTCTGGCTCATTCCGCTACGATACCCCTACTATCTCCTCTCCTTAAGCCAGAGCGGCAGTTCTTTCAAACACCGGGGTCCAAGAATTTTGGTATACTTCAGTCCTTTATGACACGAAATCCGTCCATTATGAAACGTTTGATGTCTTAAGCATCCTATAGCTCGATTTTAAAATAAACAAACGGTACACACGCTTACATGCTTAAATCCGTGAAATGTTGACGCCTAAAACGCAAACCGAAAACTTGAAAGTAATACATAAATCAGTCGTCCTCCCACGTTCCGGGTTCCCACGTTTCGGTATATTTGGTAATCAGCGGAAATAAGCGTGCTCGTGACTATTCTAAAGAAAAAAACCGGGAACAATCCAGGGAGGACTCACTGATCTAGTGGGGCGACTCCTATGTTTAAATTGGGATTTTGAACGGTTAAGAAATCACCGTTTCATTCAAAAAGAATCAGATTTTAACCATAAATGGAAAATTAGTCAAGGAAAAAATGTGCGTATAAATAAATATATTAGGACTAAATAAAGGTTGAAAGATTTCAAGTGTGGTTTGTACTAATTTTGAATTTGCTTATGCCGCATCGGATCCGCTGCGAATCCACCCCGGCTTTTCATAAAACTCATAGATGGAAGACAAAAGGGTCATATCGTATTGCCACAACGCGTGCGACATTAGCAACGCGTTGCAAGAAGTAGCAACGCGTTGCAAGAAAGGAGCAACGCGTGCGGCTGTCGCCCATTAGAATGAGAATTTCTGTGACGTATTCAAAAATTAGACCCACAACGCGTTGCCAAAGTATCTGCAACGCGTTGTGGAAACTCAACAACGCGTTGCAAAGCCTTCACACACGCGTTGCGCACCTTCAAACGCGTTGCGACCTTGCAACGCGTTGCGAAGGTTCACAAGCATAAGGTCATAACGTATTGCCCGCGCAACGCGTGTGAGAAAGTAGCAAACGTTGCGGACCCATTTTGGCAACGCGTTGCGGCGTCGGCCAATCAAAATCATGCATTTCTGTGACGTATTTAAAACAATAGATCAAACACAACGCGTTGCGGCAATACGGTTATGACCCTTATGGCCTTCACAACGCGTTGCAAGCCTTCACACAGCGTTGCGAGCTTCACAAACACGTTGGTAAACTTCAACGCGTTGTGAAGGCAATAAGGGTCATAAGGTATTGCCGCACGCGTTGCGAAGGTTTGCAACGCGTTGTGAATGGTCGCAACGCGTTGTGAGGATTTTATTTGAAAATACGTCACAGGAAATCATGATTTTGATTGGCCGACACCGCAACGCTGTTGCCGAAACTGTCGCCAACGCGGTCAAATGTCGCAACGCGTTGCCGCGAAAGTCGCAACGCGTTGCTGACATTTCTCACCACGCGTTGCGACAATCGTTATGACCCCTATGGCTTGTGGACCTTAGCTAAAACGCGTGTGAAGCTTGCAACGCGTTGTGAAAGATCGCAACGCGTTGTGAAGGTTTGCAACCGTTGCAAAGTATCTAGCAACGCGTTGTGGTCTATTTTTTGAAAAATCACGTCACAGAAAATCATGATTTTGATTGGCCGACGTCGCAACGCGGTGCCCCCGAAATGTCGCAACGCGTTGCTACTCTTCTCGCAACGCGTGCAGCAATACGTTTATGGCCTTTAGGGCTTGCCATAACCGTGCGTTAGCGTTGTTGGAGGGTAGGTACGGACGACTGCAACGCTACGGAACGAGCTAAGGGATGGTGCTCCCGACAGCAGAGAGGAGAACAAACAGCCATCGTCCTCTGCGCACAGGGACCTCGCGCCAGCAGCAGGGAGCCCCAGCCAAACTGTGGTTGCGTACGGCTCCTTTGCCTTATCGCCAGCCTCACAGCAGTCGGGACATCAGTCCTCCCCAATGCCCCTACGTACGAGATACATACTGCTTCCACTTCTATCAAATTTCGCCCCAAGGGAGACTGATGTCGGAAGGGGATAGACGTTTCTCCAAAGGTCCACCACCCTCATATGTTGGATGCAGCCTCACAACGTTCAACCTGGGCGGTCCCGCTTCAACGCCCATCAGACACGCAAGACGGGCTGGAGAGCCCACTGGGAAGGCTGGCGACTGGCAGTGTATGGGACTCCAGCCATTTGCGAAAGCAACACATAAACCCCGAGCCATTGGGCTATTCCAGAATAAAGTATGCCCTCCCCCATAGAGGTATGAAAAGTGATGCACCTGAACATTTGGAAATCCTCACAGCAATACCATGGAGATTTATGGAATCCTGGAAAACTGTTGTGGTGGGGGGGGGGGGGGGGGGGGGGGGGGGAAAAGGGTTGAGGATAGGATTCCAGATGCAACACAAAAATTCAAAATTAGGATTTCCTCTAGTCATCCAACAATTTCCTGGAGCACAATAGGGAGAGGAAAAAAATAACGGAAAAAAATAACCCATAGAGGAGTGGTGTTCAAAGAGATTAAAAATGTGGAATGGTTCATATGTCAACAATTTCCTGGCACTTCAAAGAAGAAGGTTAAAAAAACTTTGAAAATGTGGTCAAACTTTTTTTTTCTGAATCCTTAGCCTATCTATACAAAATTCTAATTTATTCATATTTTAATATAGTTTGTCACAAATTTAGTGAAATCTGTACTAGTCTTGCTATTTTGATGTGGAAATATGTGATATTCTAAATACTACCAAATGAATGAGACCAAATGTTCTTCTCTCTTTAAAAAAAAATAAAAATACTGGATTTCAAATTCCTTAGGGGAGGTTCGCATAGAGGGATTTTTTCATATATTAAATTTCTATATAACGTGGGGAAAATAGAGGTTTCTCAGATTGTGGACAACCAGTGAACTTCCCAAAATCTGGGATTTCATGAAGTTCAATAGCACAAAGCAAAATGTAGCAGGAAGGAGCGTGATTGAGTTTTGCATGGAAAATCCCTTGGTTTGGTAAAAAAAAAGAAAAACAGTGTAAATTGCGAGTAAAGTTTATGGTCTTTGAGGAAAATTACATGCGGATAAAGAATATTTCTGTAATACATTGTAATGAATTTTGGCCAAAGCAAGAAGCAAGATTTACATTTTATGTTTTTCAGAATGAAGTAGCATACTACGGGCCAATGAGTCTCAATGTAGGCCTAACTTTCCCAAAAATGAAGCCCTTTGAATATTAATTGAGTATTGTTTATGATACCCAATATACAAAGTCAGTTCATGTTAATCCACAGCTAATTGGGCTGTGTCCTTGGTGATGGGTGTTTCATGCTGAGAGGTTATATGCTGTGTTATACACTCATGTGAAATTGATTCTATCAAGGTTATGAAACCCAGCACATATTGGCCCGCCTTTCGGAAACGAGTCAAGCTGGATAATAATTCCGGTATGCGTAACTACCCAAATCTCGTAATGTCTGAAGTGCTTAGGTTTGTTGAAAATTGTTTGACATGGGGAATGGGCATTTAAAGTTTATACTATCGTGACTATGTATGACGATTCTAACTAGGTGTTCCCGGGGGGTGTGACATGGACTCTTTGGCGGCGGTGACTTTAAACACTATTTTAGCCTAAATTCATTATGCTTTTTATCCAATTTTAAGGATTGTAAAAATAAAAACCCAACCCCCGAAACCCAGTGCATTCCACCACTGCATGCGGGCATGCTTCCCGGTCGGAATATGTAACACGTAACAACTACTGGTTAAGCTATAACCACGACCTCCATACCCATGTGGACGGATCATGGCCAGGGTACATGAAGGCACTCTTCTCATTTTGGCCCTTTTTCACAAAAGAATGTGGTACGGTTTAGACTAGCAAGGTTTGCCGAAACTGCTGCAGACATAACAATATGTACCAACATGTTTTGCTTTATCTCGCCGGTGTGTGTGCGGGTATGTTTATGCGGTGCGTGTGTATGTTTGTGTGGTGTGTGTTGTGTGTAGGTTTTTTTGTATGTGTGTGTGTGGGGGGGGGAGTATGTGTACATATTAAAGGCATATGCAATGTCATACATGGTGCCCGTAGGGGACATGGGTACCTCCCCGCGCTTGGAAGTACCGGGGGAAGAGCTGGGAATACAACAACACCTACAGGGGCGGGCCCCACGAAAGGGGGGGGGGGGGGAAACTTAAAAAATTGATAATTAATAGTTAAAAATTGAATAGCCCCCCCCCCCCCCCAGTTCACATCCCCTCTTCCTAGTCCTGCTAGCATGACTTCGGGTTGCTTTGTCCATTCATTCTGTTTGTTCACTTTACTCTAATAAGTTTCTTCCGCTTTTTTTTTAATTTTAATTATTGTGTTTACGCGCCGCATAAAACAATATTAGATTACTTTTTGGGATAAGGTTCTCACTTTTTTTTATTTTTCAATTTGCTTAAATTAATATGTTTCAATCCTTAATGAATGAATGGATAGGCCTAATTGTGCTATTAATCAACCAGTTCTATTTCGACAAGTACAGGCACAAGAATTGGTCTGATATTCCTAACCGATATGTATATGTGACAATTATTACCGTAATTGATAGGGATATTTTTATTTATACCCGTGCATGTGATTTTCCTTAGCGAAGTGAAGAAGTAGAGTTTGGCCGACTGTGACCATCGTACCTTTTAAAAACCCCCACCAAATTCCGTTAACTAGTGGTCCTATGGGTCAGTTGGCCTTGTCATTTTGGGTGGTACGCATCCGGATTTAAATTAGCCAGCTTGACCCCATAGCGCCCAACTTTCAGATTCAGTTACATTCTGATATGGCCTAGTCCACCAGGACGTGTGCACTGGTCTTGTAGGGACGTTACTTTTACTTGGCTTGTATTTGCTGCTATTGCGATGTATTTTGTTCGTGGTCTCTGTATAGTAATTTTGGTCCCCTGAATCTCGTCGGTATAATATTTGTGTTTAGAGTTTTTGTTGTAAAAGCTGTTTTTGATCAAGTTTTTTGTTTTTAATTTTACTGATTTTATAGTAATGGTAACATAGATCATCTGTCGCTGTGTATCGACGGTCAGAAACTGCACTTGCAAGAGATCATAATATTTTCTTTTCTAATTGCATTTGTATTTTTAAGTAATTTTGCTGCAAAAAATACAGAATTGTTTTTTTTTTAATTTTGGGTTTTTTTGCTGCACTTGCCACTTAAAAGTGACACTATATATATATAATATGTGGCACCGTAAACGAATGCTGGAAAAGCATGAAAACGCAAAATCAGAATCAACTGAATTTTTAAAAATAATCTTTTCTTGATACCGTAACAAAGCTAAAAAATAGGTTCTAGATACAAAATGCATCTTTAATAATAAATAAATTGCTATGTGTTATGACCGAGCCAAAGGCCTCCAAAAGCTTTGTCCGCTTATCAACAACATGTAATTTTGTCCTAGAAGACCATACTTCTCAAGACCAGAAGTAATAATGTAACAATCCCAATTTTTTCTCATAGGATGTGGCATATTGAACATCATAGTAATGTGTGTGTAAATTGTGCAATATTTAATCCATGCATGTATAAACATGAATAATATACAAATCCTGATCCTGCAAATTACTATATCTTAAAGAATGTTTGAAATTTGTAGAAATGTTAAAAGATTATCCATCATGTTTTCATTCGGGTTGATACAATTTGTATATTAAATGTTGTGGTACTTGTTAAGTGTAACAAGGCCATGGTACTCAATATGCATAAAGATTCTTACTTGGCACTAGTGGTTGTCCAAGGAGACTCTGGAACTCTGTGAATTAATGCAATGGGGTTTCCGAGTTATACTTTTCAGTACATATAAAGCATGAAGCAATTACAGGCCTATAACTGTGCAAAACAATATCGCAGAATACTAAGTCCTTATGTTGTTAATTATCAAAATCAGTTGTGATTTTATCCTGATTCAATGAGTTTTATGTTCTCTAAAGTTCATCAGCATATCATGTATACTCCAAGAAAAGAATAGTTCCAAGTTTACCTCAAGTTGGAGAACAATCAATTATTTTAAGTGATGGGACCAAAAATAAAGTTTTCTTCAGAAACTTCCCGAATCTTATTTGGCCTTTCACTTTTAAGCCAAACTTTCTGCAAGTGGGCCTAAAATTGGGAAATGTGTAAAGAACTCTTGTTAAAGTTCTATAAAGAAACTTTCTGTCATAGAGAAAATGTAAAATCAAAGTAGTGAAATGTACATCCTGTGAACTTTGAATTAATTTTGAGATTGCTCCAAATTTTCTACATAATTTTGATTCGCCAAAAATTGTGAATCACTCAAGGGCTTTTTAACCACAGCGCCAAAATGAGCAGACCTTTTAACCAATTTTAGTTGTGTGTGTATCACTAACGGTGAACAATTAAATAAGAAAAAGAAAAAATTGTATTACTTTAAAAATTAACTTTAACATTAAAATTAAAAAATCAACAGAGTATTAACTTTCCTGCCCAAATCAATATTTTGTAGCGAAAACAAAAAAACGTTTCGAGATAACTGAGTGTGTTTTTTATCGGTAAGATCCTGGAGGACGGGGTATACCCCTACTTTTTGGGTTGGGGATAGGCAATTTATCACCCCCCCTCACCTTTTCATATCTTTTGTGCAGTAAAAGACGTTTGTATGTATCGCGTTGAAAATGGTGGTATTATGAGGCACATTTTAGCAGGCTTTTTTACCACAAGAGGCAAAAATGAGCATACGTTTTTACCAAATTTTTTTAAGTAAGTTGGGTATCACTAATGTGAACATTTAAATAAGAAAAAGAAAAAAGTGTATTAACTTTAAAATTACCTTTAAATTAAAATAAAGAAAAATAAAAAAAGAATTAACTGTTCCTCAAAACATATAGCATTCACTGAGGAGAACTTTTTTGAAGCGAGGTGGAATATGTATAAAGAAGACTTTAGGCCAGGACTTTGGGTACCTAAATAATTGCTGGAAACCATGAGGATAAAATTTCTCTGTAGGCCTACTGGCATTACAGCATCCCAGTATTTGACATCCATGTTAAGTACTTGCTGTTTATTATAAAATAACCGTAATGTCAGACATTGCACTTGAATTTTCTCAATAGTGTGGCGTGCGTCGACTCCGGTAATTTATTTTTCAGGAATTCTAACTTAGGTCAGTACAAGGTCGCCCCGCGCGTGTTAGTGTTATTTGAAGCATTTTCATGGAATTGCACTTCTGAACTCGAAGAATTATTGTTTGTATTATATTTGGGGATATCGTCATAATACTGTACTGTAGTCAAAGATTGGATTTTTAGGGAAATATACAGACTTCAAAATTCGGTAATTTTATTTTGAATGAAAGTGTTGTTATTCCTTACTGGCAACTTTTTTGAAGAAAAACTTTTATTATCCACGGATAAACTTAATATTTTCGTGGTAAACTGCAATTATTATGAGCGGAAAAACAAAAAAAAAAATTCGAGATGAACTATGTTTTTATCGGTAGAGATCAGGAGGACGGAGGATTATACCCCCTACTTTGGAGGTGGGGATAGCAATGTTAATCACCCTCTCCACTTTCATTTTTTGTTTTTTTTATCTTTGTGCCGTTAAAAAGACGTTTTTGTATTGTATCTCGTTGAAAATGGTTGGTATTATGAGCACATTGTAACAGCATGTTGCAAATGAAAATGCTGTAATTTCCCTTGGATCCCGTGCCGTGATCAGCGCTTCGCATGACCAAACATTGTTATCATGTCATTCCATCCCCAGCTTACAATGGATTTTCGTCCCTTGTCATGATAAACTCAGGTTTATCAACCTGAAAACAAGGCTTTCAGTAAAAAATTGGTTTTAGCACCAAATTATTTTATTCAGGCGATAATTCATATGGTTTTCGAAAAGTAAGTTTATCCATTTGATAAGCTGAGTTTTTCACCTTGGGGATTGAAAAACACTATTTAATCACTTGCAAAAAAGTTTTCTAAAACTTTATCAGTTATCAGTCGATAACCATAGTTTTTAGAAAAACTAAGTTTATAATTTGCTTAAAATGAAGTACACTGCCGAAAAAAAACATTGTGTATCGAATTGAGGAAAAAATTAAGTTTTTGTCAACTTAGGGATTGAAAACTTGTTTATGAACTTGAAAACTAAGTTTTCGAAATGCTTGTAATCACCGATAAACTTTCGAAAAACACATGTGTGTATAAGTCGTTAAAAAGAGTGTAATTTAAGAACTTTTCAGCCTAAGTGCTGGGTTCAGAGTCAAAAAAAGGCAAAAATTCCTCAACTATATTTTCCAGCAGGAACGGAGATGTGCGTTTGGGGGGCCGCCAGCTAAGGTTATAAGTGGGCCCACTTTTTATAGAGTTCAGTGTTACGCGGATATTATGTTGATGGTCGCTCATTAGAAAAATGGTCAACCCCAAAATGCCAAACTTAAAAGCAGGCTCAAACTTTTTCTCAACCTAAAAACATTAAGCATATAGTTTTATATTTTGTACTGTTTATATTAAACATTCATTATGAGCACAAGGCTCATTCAAAATTATTTTGTTACAACACTGATTGTTAAAATCGCTCATTGGTATTCCAGTTGTTTTTATAATATTAAATAGTATACTCTCTATATCTGGTGATTATGGTAAAAATCGCTTCATCAATTTAACAACCGAAAAACATGACAAAAGGCCCAAAGCTTTTATAATTATTATTTGAGAAAGAGAAGTATATTTTAATTAAATAAATAAACATGACCCAACACGAACTTTATTTGTTATGCGTGAGTTGCGGACACTTTTTTTAAAATAAAACTAAAATTCTATTAGAGATGAGTATGAAAAAGGAAAAAAAGAAAAGTGTCTTTGTAAACGCAATTTCACCCTTGGCCTAAATTACAAAAAGCATACATGTTTAACTGCTTAACTCAAAAGACATGACAAGTTTTAAAATTTTGTCTTGTAGTGCCTTCATTATTCAAAAACAATACAGGATTAACAATTACGACTGGGGGAGATATTTTAAAATTTGCCCACTTGATCGGTTGTAGAACATCTACCGATAATGTGTCGCAGGTTATTTGGACAAACAAGTAAAGAGAATCAAAAAAACTTGCTTGTTTTTAGAAATTGTTTGCTATGGTAATTGTCCCATTAAAAGGCCTGCTTTGATTTTTCGGTCGTCACGACAGACAATTTTAAATTATATATCAAAGATATTATATGCATAGAGTGCTAGATGTACTTAAATGGTTGCTTGAGAAACCACCTCCATTGACCCACATCATAGGATATTTGCAATATCATAAAAATACTATATGTTAATCTATCTGTGTATTACCTTCCACAAAAGCTTGGGTCAGATGTTCCTGCAATGCGAGTGTGTCCAAGGATAATCAGTAATTAACTGAAGTGGTCAAAATATTGGTGTGTCAGAAGAAAGCTACTATTCACAACATTTGCCATCGTTGATTGAAGTTTTAATTTTTTTGAAAAAAAATAAAAAAAATAAAAAAAATAAAAAAAATAAAAAAAATGAAGCAGCACCACATTCCGTCCAAAAAGCTGATAAAACACATAAAAAAAATAACAAATTTAAATAGGCCTAGGGAATGTTCTTTTGGTATGTTTCGATGTATATTTGAAAAGATAATGTGCAAAGCGCACCAGTGGTATAACTCTTGTTCTAAAAGTCTAGATATATTTTTGGCTGAAAAGCCATATCTTTTTGTTCTAAAAAAGAAACTCCCTGAAGGGTGCTGATTAAACTTTATTAACCATTAGTGCTACAAAGAACAGAGAACCATTGTTTGGCTAAAGAACACTGTTTTGGTTCTATAAAGAACCTTAACGAATCTTCAAGGGGGGTCTCTGTGGAACCCAAAAAGAGTTCTGAAAAAACTGTTTTTTGAGAAATCCTTTCAAAAAGTTTCTGTGAAGAACAGAAAGAAGGCTTTAAGAAATGAAACTATTTAGAGCCAAAAAGGGGAAATTGTCTTCACCCAAGAAGACAGATTCTTAGGCCTATTAAATTGAAGGTTCTGTATCCCTAATGCCCTTTTCGGAAAATGATTAATTCCAGACCAACCTGACGACCACCACAAAAAAGGAGGTTGCGTTATTGGTTAGATCTAGGGGCAATTACCCTAAAAACAAGGCAGTGGTCCACTCCGTGGATTTTGGTCCATTTTTGAAACGTGGACAAAATATGGCATTAACACTTAGGCATACGTTGTTAGAAGGCCCTTGTGCACTCCAGTTTGTGTGTGTGTGTGTGGGGGGGGGGGGGGTCCACATCTGAAAACCACTTTGCGTTGGAATCTTTACAAAAAATCTGGTCATTGATGGGGGACAATCAACACAACGACCACATAACAGGAAAATCGGTTGTACTGAATCAAACTGGCGGTCGAAAAGCCGACTTTTGCAACGCGCACCCATTCCCCTGCCCAAAAATGAAAAAACCACTACATTCCCGATGGACTTTTTCCATAAAATTTGGAATCATAGAGGAGAACATAAATACATTTACATGCTGAAAAAAAATTTAAAAAATTCCTCCAGCACGATTTAATTAGGCCAAACAAATTTTGAATAGCGCCACCACAATGCTTAATTATGCTAATACCCCATGGCGATTTAATTTGTTTCCCGCCAAAAACATGCCCAACTGGGTAATTTAGGCATTACATAAAATGTTGGGCAAAATAATTTACCGTTACCATGGCATACGGAAAAACAAAATGTTGGGTCCACATGACCCCCCCTTATACCTTAAGTGTAAAGGGACATTAAAAATGTAGAACCTCGAGTGCAACACCGAGGACAAAATGATTCAATGTTGCACTTTCTTCTACTAGTTTAAACATAAATCAATTATCTTTAAAATATCATGACTCAACTGTTCCATGTAACTTCCATCAATTAACATAGATAGCAAATAGACAGCATAATGTCATTTCTTTTTTTGCTTTTTCCTAAAATAGTTAAATAGTTTCACTAGAAGGGTGTCGTAAACAGACAAGAAAATTATATTTTTGCACAGCATGTTTATTTTTACTGAACATACATGTCGTGCGTTAAAAATAATCCCACTTTCTGGAAGTGTGGTATCCTACCCAATTTTAACACAAAAGCTGATCTGATAAAACAAACCAAGCAAAACTTTACCAAAAACACCATTTTTGCATAAATTCTTACTCAGATCATACCCACCTACAGGGGCGGATCAGGATTTGAAAAACGTCACATTACCGGGCTGAAAGGCTAGCTAAGGCTGAAACTTGTCAAAATTGGGGCCTGATTTTAACAGATTTTGCGAAATTAACCGGGAGGCGCGCCCCCTCCGGCCCCTCCCGGATCCCGCCTGACCTATACAACCAATATATGGACAAAGGCCAAAAAGACAGTACTTTCCACATAGCCCTACATTTACCCACAGCCAAAATTTCCCACATGCATGAATCAAACAGCCAAAAGTTCCCCCAGCATGAATCAAATACTCAAATAACAACAAGCGACCGATAATTACTAAATCTTCTATACAAAAATAGAAAATTAAGAAGGGAGCTGGAATATATTAACCTCGTCTAACCAAGGTGGTTACCACCCCAGAAAGTCAAAAAGTTGTCATACAAAGCTTCTAGGTAATCATTGCTCATCCTTTCCGGTCATTTTAGCGAAAAAAAGGGCGGTAAGGGAGGTGGCGTGGTTGCATCCGCAAGGATTTTTATGTACATTTTTGAAATTATTATGCACAGCATGTTCTAAAACTCTATGTCAATGTAAAACTAGTCATTGCCATCCATTTAGAGCTGAAAACTACATGAAAACGACATTCATACCCTGTTTTTAGGCCAAAATGTTGATACTTGTTTTGGTATCCATGGAAAGAATGAGGACCATAGCTATCCATTGGTATCAAATCATAAGCATCGGGTACTTTATAGAATGCGTTCTTGAATGATAACAACCCCTTGGTAAACTGTTACAAAAAGCTTGGTAAGATGAGGGATACTATTAATTTGAAAAAAATCCTTGGAATTGGTATTAAAATTGGGAAGCGGAGTTTGGAATTCTCAGCTTTGAAATTAAAATGTAAAAAATGTATTTCCTAAATTCTAAAATAAATATCTGGAAATCCAGCCTCAAATTAAAAAAAATGTTGGAATTCTGGCCATGAAATGAACTATAAAATATGATTTCCAGAACATCCTTATATAAAATCTGTATAAATCCAGCCTCAAAATTAACAAAATGGCTGGAATCCAGGCCATGAAAGTAGGTAAAAAACCTGGATTTCCTCAAATCCGCTATGGGGGGAGGGCATAATTTATCTGGAACAGCCCAATTCGGTAAGTCGTTTTCCATCTGTTTATCTTCCCGGTATTCTGGATCCATGCCCTGTCCCATCTCCAAGGACTCGCTTTAAACGCCTATTCATGACATCGGAAAGTATGACATTGGCCTCTTTCCGGAAACTAATATGGGATTCACCGTTTTGTCTGTGACGTACAAGGTACAACAAATAAAACTACTATGTATATTTTGTCTGCAATATACAGACTGTCCCAACTAAACACTATACAATCAAACTCACAATATAAAAATACAAACTGTGCATTATTGCGAGATATTTTTGACTTTATTTGTTAGCCAGATCCTAAGCTAACCCCTCGCTTTTATTCATCCAATTTGATGGACCCAAGCGGAGATATTGTCAGTTGAACACAAAGGATAAAATCCCACGTGGTGCCAGTTACACCTGAAGGTTCAAGAAACTAAGGCTATAAGGCGTGTAGCATCAGTGTGAGATTAACCTTTTCAACAAATTAAGAATATTGTACAGATCAGAGGGAATGTATTATACTATGGACCCTTGTAAATTCAGTGCAATATATTAAATTTCAGTGAAAGCACCAAAATTATTATTTGTGTGAAACTCACTCTCAAGGGACAATAATCATGAATCATGGACATTTGGGTGAATTTGACTGCTGAACTAATGTAACAATCCTACAAGTCTGTTGAGGGACAAATGTGTTGGACAACTCTTTAATGTGGAGGGACAATTTACCCTTCCCCTATTCCCCACTGCCCCAGATGCCAGGGAGGAATATGATGAAGAAGCAGTTGTTCACAAAGAGCAATAAAGGAAAGAATGGTTGTGTCAAAGGTCCAGTTTACTTTCAACCAGGTGTTTTTTATAGTTCTGCCTTCTGCTGAACCTGGAGTACAGTGAGACAACAAGACTGTTTGGAATTGAATTTCACACGCTACATTTCTTTGATTAGCAATTGCGCCATTATAAAGTTATAAATTTATGTTATATCACAGAAACAGCACTTTATACTACTTTTGATTTTCAATTCAATAAAGAATGTCTGAAGGTGATTTTCGAAGCAAATTTGCAACTTTTGTTGATATCAGATAGCCGAAACTGGCCCAACATGATTTTTTCAACTTGCTCAGATAATTAGCCATCCTCCTGAACCAACCCCCAAATTAACCAACTAAAAATCCCATGAAAGCTGGAACACTCCTAAAAAGAACATTAAACTTCAGATACGATGACTTAAATGTTTGGCCACAAAAATAATCTTTGATTGTATAGTTTTTTTTGGAAGTCTGTACATTTTATTTGAAATAAAATATGTCGTATTTTAAAAAGTACAAAATTATAATGTTTTATACAATAATCTTGCTAAATTAATTTTTTTTTTAAACGGATCACAGGCACATGGTGTTACCGAGTTCCAGGGTTCAGTTAAAATAATGCGTAGTGGTACTATTCCATATAATTGCTTTCAGTCCCGTAGGCAGGAAGATTTAAAGAACTTATTTGAAGTTGATTTATAACATATACAAAAACATACAGCAGTAAACTTGCTTCATCCCCCTGGCAAGATGGCAGTCTGGAACATGACCTCAGATGACCTTTGACCTTTGTCCATGACCCCCCCCTTTGACAGCATCCACACATGAATGAACCCCTATTGCCCCCAAGTCTGGTTTAAATCGGACTTAAACTTTTCGAAGGAGACGCGAAAAACGAAAACCTAACCAAAACCTAACCAAAGTGGAACACACACACACATACATACATACATACATACACATACATACGGACATTCGCACCCTCGCAATATCCCCCTCTGCTTTTCAAGCCAGGGGGATAACAAATTGATATACAGCAACGCCTTGTAATAACAAAGTGCACACGAGTACGCTTTGACTTAAAATGTCACCTAACAATCTATCCACATAAATCAATTATGAAATCGACGAATTTAATGATAATAATATGAAGCTTTATTAGTACCATCTCGCCCTCGTATCTCGCCCTCGCATCTTGCCCCTCAATCTCGGATCTCACCCTCGAATTTCGCCCTCGGATCTTGTATCTCGTCTTCGCATCTTGCCCTATATAGTATCTCGCAGGCGAGATGCGAGAATGAGACGCGAGATCCGAGAGCGAGATCCGAGATTGAGGGGCGAGATTCGGGAGCGAGATACGAGATCCGAGGCCAAGATGCGAGATCCAAAGGTGAGATCCGATACAATAAAGCTTCATAAATTGCAGACTTCAGGAATATTAATCATACACTTTCGCTTTAATACACTATTTTCTCTATGTTCAAAATTATAATTTTGTCCATCACATATTACAATAAACATTCATTGAATTAAAAGATTCTGCGTATTAATACACACGAGCTAACGCGGTTAATTACATTTTGTGGTAAACAATGTGATACCTCTCTTACAATGACAAAAATAAACTAGATCATCAATAGTGAAGTAGCTCAGCAGCCCTTCATTTTAGTACACGTGGCAAATTGAACTACTTTGGTAAATAAGCATTTAAGACACTCAAAACTATTCCTTATTTTAATCCTATGAGTTCCATCAATAACTTGCACCATTTTTTATCCAAATTGGAGCAAGCGTTGCATTTTCCCAATGTTCCATTGTCTGATCGGCCAATTTCTCTGCAATAATTATACGAAAACCACAAAAGGTCTCCCGATGACCTCTGTTAATTTTGACCTCTGTTAGAAGAGATATTTGAGTCAGAGTCACAGCGTGTGGCATCAGTAAATTGTAATTTTCACTTGCTAAAAGCAACGAAAGCAATAAATAAGTGTAAGAACTTTCCCAATACAACGATATGATTGGCCCATTGGGTGGTGCCCAAAACTATGATAATGAGTGCGTACGTTCATTATATTCGAATCTGGTTACGCTGTTTCAGGAAAAACTCTTTTTTCCCCTAAATCTGTGATTCTAACCAACTTTTGTTACTGGTGCGCATTTTATATATCAAAGGAGCACCGTGAGATCTTCAACCTCGTACCACTTCAAGGAAGATCTAAATTAAATTTTGTTCATAACATATTTAGTTTGGCTAAATAATAATTCTTTAAAATAAAAATCTGTAAAAAAATATTAAGTGGGTACTTGCATCGCTTCCTTAAATGGAAGTTGCTTAAATGCAGTATCCTATATAGACTGTGCAATACACAGAAATGCTTAGTACATCAAAACAACAGATCGGGTTCAAGTGGAACTTTTAAATTGACCATTTAGTTTCTAAAGTTTAAATTTAACGTACATGCCCTACTCCATCTACTCAACGAGCGCACCGGAGGACACAAGTTCGAACAGTCCCCCAGTTATACACCCACACACGTTTATCTTTGGTCTACCACACACATACACACACAAACACACACGCGCGCGTGCCGATGCCCACGAATATCTTTGGTCTACTCCTCAGAGTTTTGCTCAGGTGGTCGTCCACTTTGTGCCGGACTTTCTGGGGTCCTGGGTCTGCTACAAGCACTATTGGTGTCGTCTTCGTCGTTGTTGTCGTCGCAACTGCTGCTATTGCTACTTATGTTGATGATGTTGTTGTTGTTGCTGTTGCTATTATTGGTAGTACTGCTACCACTACAGATACTATTGTCGCCCTGCAAATCCGATGCTGTGTCCTGCTCAACGGGTTCACTTGCATTCCGTAAACTGCCGACATCTGATGCGGGACTTCTTGGTTCCATTCTCGAAGCCTGTCTGTGGGATGGCGATGTGGTTTCTGATACAGGCACTGTTGGTGAAGTCGTTGGTACAAACGGAGACGGACTACCGCCGGCTGCTTCTGGCATCTTCTCCAGGAAGTCGGGCAAAGCATGTTGGGTCACTGGCATGAGTGGAGTGCCAGTAAAGAAAGCCGCTACAAAGTAACATTAAAGAGAGATATAACAAAATAATTAGCAAGTGATCAGTTAGAAGCATGGTAGAACACGAAACTTGGAACTCTTTGTTCGATTGATCCATGAACAACTGAATTCCTCATTGCAAGTAAAAGCCACGCTTCGTGCCTGATATGTTAACCTCCCTATTGAAGAGTCCAAGAATTCATAATCTCTGGAAACAAATTCTTTTGTTTACTTTCCAATTTAAAACTCAAAATAATATTTTGAACTTTTGCTTGACAGCGTTTGTTTTTCAACACACTAAACTTCAAGCATCGCAAGAGTTCTAATGACTCCAAACTCACAAATTAGCGATTTTAAGAACTTTTTCAATTGTACACTGGTTAAAATATCCTACTGTAGCAGTATAAGGTTTGGTGTCCGTTGTATCTGTTATTTCCTTTTTTCAATTTTGATTTTCTTTTAAGATTTTCATATTATTCACAACTTGGTTTGAGACAATTATTGAACCATATTGTAGAAAAAAAAGCGGGATATGATTATATGCTTACCACGATGAGACATCTGCTGTTGTGTGTTACAACCCTGCTGCTGATACGGAACCACTCCTCTATTAGGGGCATTACCTGGATATCTTGCGTATTGTTGCGATTGTGGCTGTTAAAAATTTGTACAAATAAAAGAAACGTTAAGTGTATTGATATTTTACGATTATGGATCATGCCACTAACTGTGGGGCAACTGGAGTACAGATGAACAACATGTCGGTTATTCTCAACTGTTATTCTTTTCTTATTTAGATAGCTACCTAATAATGTTTGGGAAATAACTCTTTTGTGCTCAAAGATTGTGCTAAAATTAGGTATGTTCCAGATAAAGAAAATATAAGAACTGCAATTTGATAGTTTATCAAATGGCAGTAACTGTTGCTGAGTTGACAACATATATTTGAGTTAAATTGCAGGCGGCGTCCCTAAGCCCCTCGTTCATTTTTTTAGAAGTAGATAACCGTCCTGTGATCTCCCCTGTCAGTAACTTCTCACCAGTGAAGCTAATCTCTACACCACCAAACAATGTTTTTCCATAAAATCATTACTCAAGTATAGTTTCCCATATCATACCAGCGCAAGCCTTTTCTAAGGTCTGCCTTGACTATAGCGTAATTTGAACGTGGAGGGATTTTCTAATGCAAAAGTAACACCATTGCTGACATGTGTAACACTCTCCAATGCGATGTCCTATGACTGCAGGAAACCCACAAAGGAACTGATAGTCATCGCTCATCCATACTAGGAATGCCCCCCCCCCCTTTGGCATCGAGAGACCACATCGACAGTACAGAAGTGCAATAATGTGAAAACAGGCACCCTTGTAGAAGCAACCTCAAAGACAACAACATGGGAAGTCCTCATCATTGAGCTCACCTACAGACAAGCTGTCGAAGAATGGTTAGACAGTCGACATCTACGTCTCCTTCACGACCCTAAGTTGCCGCCATCATTTAATAGTGCCCATTGGAAGAGAGGTTACAACCCTAATCTAGCTATTGTTAGCAAAAACATCTTTAATAATAATATATTGACTTTTATAAAGCGCCATTTCATCAAGATCACAGCGCTGTTGCCTATTATTATTACGCTGCCGTCAGGAAATCGTCACAATCATTTCGCTTCATCTAGGCCGGCAGCTGGCCAAGCGCACAATCCTATCAGCACTTAGATTGTAATATTCCCCATAACAGCTACCCGAATATCACTTGGGTCGACGAGGCAAGTGAGGTAAAGTGCCTTGCCCAAGTGCACAACACATTGGCCGCAGCGGGGCTCGAACCCACAACCTTTGGATTATGAGCCGGCAATCATATCCACCGGACCACATGTGCCCTACATATTATTATTATTATTATTATTATTATTATTATTAAAAACATCTTTAATCTGTGTGGCAAGATTGTGCTGGATCCTGTTCCACTACCTCAGCATTGACCGATTGATATCCAAGTCAACGCTGCAGTAAGACCAAACAATTGTGCCCTTTTAAGCGGCGCTTTAACTATAGGAAAGCAGACTGACAAGGATTCACTGATGACCTGGATCAGAACGTCAAGAGAATTGATCCAAAACCCCACTACTATGACACATTTGCCCAACTGGTGAACAAGACTGCCCGGTGCTACATACCCAGAGGCTGTAAGACGGAATATATACCAGGACTTTCCATGGAATGTGCTAAAGTGCAAAAGTATACCACCATGTTTGAAGCTGATTCTTTCTCAGCTAAAACAACTGCTAAAGGTGAGGAAGTGTCGGAGAGGATCACCCAGGAAAAGATCAAAACCTGGCATACCGAATGGAATCCACCGATATTGTATCCATCTCTAGTTAGATCATATTTGAGAACCACTGCATAAGATTGGGCAAAAAGTTATGATAATAGTAGAATCTCTGATCATAGAATTTGTGTAGCCATAGTAAAATAACAAAAACACATTCGTGTATTAATACTTCAGTAAAATTATAAAATTATGAACGTTATTTCATCCATATGTAGATTTTAGAAAACATGTGTTATCTTGACACGATTTCAGATAAGAGATAAGCAGGCAAATTTTTGCAGCATTGTTTTTGAAGGGAATAATAAATGACTGAAGGGGAACTGTACAAATGAAGAAAGAGTAGAGATTCTGTATTTTAAAGGAAACCGGTGTCAAAAACTACAATGTCCGTGTGACTGAGTGTCCTACCACCCATCTGTCTATTGTGTTCTCCATTGAGTGCTATATGCATCATTTGTTTCAGCACTGTACCCAAATGGCCTCGTCTACAAGGTCACGGTTTATTCCGTACATGTTCTATGGTAGCTAGGACACTCTCTCATGGGGGACACTCAGTTTCTTTACACCGGTAATCCGTAATAGTTCGTTCCCGGCCTTCAAGTGGAAACCAGAACATCATTGACAATGTTTGTGACTCGATGAGTGAGTGATGGGTTGTCCTAGAGTTTTATAAACATGCGCAAGGGGTGCAGCTAAAATGTAAATTCTACCTGAGTGAAAGCAGAGTACGCATGGCGCTGGGGTAGCCGTCTGGACTCATTATCTATCAAATATTTGTGGGTTCGAACCTTGTTGCGACGAAGTGTATTGTTCTCTTGGGCAAAGGGTTTTATGTCTTGTGCTCTCTCCATCCAGGTGTAAAAATGAGCACCGGCTTATGCAGGGAATGAAGCAAACTCATGTGGAGGAGTAACGAACCACCACAGCAACATGAGACGGAGTCTGGCCCAATCACTGATAAAAGAGAGATGGGCACTCCAGGATACACGGAAAATGTGCGCGACATCCATTTTAACCTACATAGTGATTCGTTGCATTATAATTATATGTGTTTCCAAAATTATTTGCAAATATCTCGTGTATAATTGTTAACCTTCGTTTCACTTTAGTCAATAACATATACTTACCAAAGCATAAGGTTGCCGCATTGGCATCATATGTGCCTGTGGTCTTCCCACTGAAACAGGTGCAGGACAATTCGGCCTGAAATAACATGCTCCACGCGGTATATTTGACGACATTGGGCCTGGACCACGTGGCGCAAACATCACAGGACAATTCATTCTTTGAGGTTGAACCGCGGGCCTTCTAAATGTTCCTTGAACATGGGCCATTTGAGTTGCTCCATTATGGTTAGGTCTTCCATAAATATACGGTGCAGGAGCCATTTGAGTTGGTCCATAAGATGGCAGCGTAGGTTGTCCATTGTAAACACCAGATGCAGATGCCACGGTTGGTCCGTGTGGATGCTGTGGTTGCGCAGCTGCACAGTACGGATTCGTTGCAGGGGCCATTTGATTCATTGAGGCTATTGGCGCCATCGGCACAGAATGGTAGGGAAAACCTTGTCCCTGGTGTTGGGATGAGATTGCATTTACTTGAGATATCCCGGTGTCTTGTCCTGCAAGCTATGTCAAAATTTATTAAAAGAACTCATTGTTGACAATACAGACGCAACTCGTTGTATGACAAAATGTAATCTAAAATAGCTCTTGATTATAATTTTATTGAATAAAAGCCTACCTGTACAGGACATCTACTATCAAAGTTGATTCGATGGTTATTAACCCCGTCCCAACCATACTGTCCAGGGCCGCTATCTATTCCATTCTGATCATTCAAGATTTTCTTTTCCTTCTCAGAACCATCATCATTCGTATCATCGTCGTCATAATCATCATAGTCATCATCGTCGTCATCATTGTCGTCGTCATCATTATTATTATTATCAACCTCTTTGCTGTTATCATTACGAAGATCATCTCGGCCTATGATAACAATCTGTAGTGGTTGCAGAGTGCCTAACCCTCCTTCATCGCCTAGCTCTTGCTTCATGAACTGAACGAAATTGATTTTCTCTGGGACGGATTTGAACTTTATGCAAGATGGGTCACATTCCTCCATCACGGTTGAGCAGGAAATGATGTCTATATCTTCTTTTTTCTTCAATACTGTCTCGATGGTATCCAACTTTTTCGTAATGTCGTCCATACGAGTTGTTAGGACGTCTGAAATCTCATTTAATTCGTTGTCCACACCGTCTTGAATCTTTTTGACGTCCTTGATGAGTTCGTCTGAGCGGCTGTATATTGCACGTACGGTTTCTGTAGTCGATGTTTGGATTGCTTGCAGTACCTGTTAGGAATTTATCAAAATAACGTATATATCATTATATTAGAAATGTTTACACTTTGAACATGTTGAACTTCTGGCCGGACTCAACCGGTCATGACTCCGGCACGACTAAAGCTATATGTGGAAGGATTTCAAAGTAGCCCATATATCAGCACCAAAGTTGAGAATGATGCAATGAATTTCTTAAAGCAATAATAGCGCACTTTTGAAGAGCGCCCACAATTTTCCAATTTGTAAACTATACCTGTGAACGGTTACGCTAAAAAGTGTGCATGCGTCATAAAAGAAGGGATTTTCGTCGATCCCCGATCCTAATTCAACGGTAGCGCTGCAAACGTGAAACTTCTGTCTCTCCATTGTGAAACAGCACAATTTCACGAAAGTAATCTTCACTTGACTTGCGTCAACAAACGGAACAGCTGAGCTAATGGATGAGCATTGACACGTACATGGCGCTATTTTCCAGCTATTTCATATGGCATGACGTTTTCAGCGGCCACGTTAGTAATTACCAATGCAACTGTGCAAAAATCTCAACATTTATTGGGACGCGCTTCAAAAAATATTGTATTACTACTTTAACTAGTCTTAAAGTATTCATTTTATAATGGTAAATAATAATATAATAATAATTAAGAGCACCTTATCAAGTAGATGAACGTGAGACTCGCTGACTTAGAATACCAACTTTCCAACACAAACAAAATCAAACGTTAAAACATGAAGCACCTATTAGGTGAAAGTCATATAACTCTGCCTTTGAGAAATCACTCAAGGCTCACCTGGCTTCATCTTACGCTATCTACAGGCTGTCCCAAAAAATGTTAACACTCTTGACAAAGGCATTTTGTTTAAAAGAAAAGTGCGCATCGATCTTTGTTTGGGACTCCTTTAAAGCCAATAAAATAAGCTCTTATTTGCCATTTATTTCATTCCAGTCCGATGCGTAGAACTAAAGATATGCTTCATCAAATATGAGAGTACAAAATAAACTTGGTCCGATTTCTGCCTCTAAGCCCTTGAAATGCATGACGAAGTATGAATACACTTAACTTCAGAGAACATCTTCTTTCCATCTTAAGAGAAAAAAAAACAAATGGATCTTGTCGTTTTATTCTTTTGAAGAAGACTTCAAAATTCCTGTCACCGTGTTTTACCAAGCACTCATTGTGTTGAATCCAGTACAACGGCTCTTCTAACAAGAGAGATGTTAGTTTGAGTTTTTATCATTCTGGTCCGTTATGGGTCTGTTGGGCCTGCTACTGGTGTCTTTATTTCCAATTCGCCTGCTCCACTCCATGTAGGTGTTAGGAGTATACCAAACAAATACCCATGCGTACTTTAGTTTTTAACATATTGCCTTTGTCCCGATTGTTAACATTTTTTGAACAGCCTGTAAACTGGCGAATGTTAAGTTGTTGGAAAATTCCACTGGAAGAAATCAGAAATCTTCGATTGATCGAATAGTCTGCTTTATGAACTATACGTTGTGAGAATTTCTGTCAGGTAATACTGTAGGAATCCGTGGAAGCTCACAAATGTGGGATCGAGATGAGATCGAACTGAGCACTTTCAGCATCGGAGGAGGTGGTTGTCTTCTGTCTTAATACTTAAAACTATCTTGGTTGTCTTCTGTCTTAATCTTACTATCCTGGCCACCCTGGCCAGATTGAACTTTGAGTGTGGCTCATTTACGTGATCTGAAACCTCACAATTTATGTTTTTCAGCCTCAATAAAATTATACATTTTTAGAGGGGTGGGCCTGTGATGCATGATTCTAGCAGAATCTAAGACGATGCGAAACTCAATTCAATGCACGCGAGGATCAAGTAAATGATACAACCCGAGAAAGTAACTTGATAAATATTATATAGAAGCCCGGAGAAACTGGCGAGCACAGAATTAAATAAAGACGAAAATACACGGTCTCGAACCCGGATCTCTCGCTATCTAGGCGTGAGAATTACCACTCGGCCACAGAGGACTGTGTTATGTGGATACCAGAGAAACGAATTGCGCTCGTTTCTCTGGTATCCACATAACACAGTCCTCTGTGGCCGAGTGGTAATTCTCACGCCTAGATAGCGAGAGATCCGGGTTCGAGACCGTGTATTTTTCGCCTCAATAAAATTGTAACATTGTCACAATTTTCCTAGAAACGATGTCAGGACGCAACCTAAGAAGAATATCTTACAAGACCGGCAAGATGGAACACGGAAAAAATAAACTGACTATTACGTCATATCCATAATTGGTGACCGAAAGAAGCAGTTCTAATCGTATCAATGGCATTAGATTTGATCTTTTTAACAAAGCAAACGACATAAATTACCTGAGTTGCGTTGTCGTTTAATATCCCCCGGTTTTCTTCGATGGCTCAGATAGCGGTTGACCACAGATCGCTCCACCTAATTGTCCTTGAAATGAAGTCAAGGATTCTTTGCTTCTCCAAGGCCTTCTGTGAACGCACAAAATTAACCCCATATCATTACGATCCTTATGGGGGGTTTGTGAGTTAAGAACCAACCTTCTGGGAACATATAAAGGTCTATACAATATATTAATAAATGTCAAAAGGTATTGAATTAACATAAGATTATCAGTACAAAATTGCTTTATTTGGGTCTGAACTGACATTAAAACGAACATCAAACGTTTTCACCCTTAAATCCTTCACCGTTGTGGGTTTTTCGTTGTACATTCAGGGAAATTTGAATTGTTACACAAGTTTCATGATCCTAGCAATCTGCAGTTCTGGGACAATACAGGTGGCAAAAGGGGCATAGTCCATGGTGCTTTTGACCTTTAAATTAAGTCAAGGGCATATCTCCGCAATGATGAGTAGACCTTGATATAGACCTTCACACAACTACTTCCTTGACATATCATCCCAGAGCGCGTTTGGTCCAGTGAAAAGAAGTGCAGGACTCGTGATCATTACCCCAGGTCAAAATTCCAGTTTAGCCCAGTTGAAAGTTGTTACATTTTCCGTGACGGAAACTACTGGGTTCACCTGTTTTAACTGGGTCTTAACTGAGTTCAACTAGACACTACAAACCTAGTTGAAAATGTTCCATTTCCCGTCACGGAATCAACTTTTTTTTTTACCTGGATTCAATACTGGATTAACTGTATAACTGGATTTCACTGGTTCCAGTTGAACCCAGTTTAACTAGGTTCAACGATTTTGAAGCTGGGTAGGGCGTAGTTTCGAGCCCCGTCGCGCCAACGTGTTGTGTCCCCTGGCCAAGATACTTAATCTGGGGAAGCTGTCAAGTTATGGGGGATATCACACATCTAACTGCGGAATAGGGATGTGCGCTGGCCCGGCAGCCACACCTAGATAAGGCGAAATGCTGTGACGATTCCTAATGCGGGCGTAAATCAATATAGGCAACATCGCTTGGGGACTGTTTTACAGTGATAAAAAACGCTACTATAAAACTGATTATTATTATTATTATATTATTAATAGCAATTGTGGACAAGTTACTGTTATACCTTCAATTGAGCTCAATGGTCTTACTCACTGCGAACTACGCTGGCAACTTCTAAGAGGGCATTATCAAACAAGTTCATGATCCAAGCGCCTATGGTCTTTGAGATATCGACGCGCGCAAGATTCCGGACACAGGCACACACTATACGGACGGACGTATATCTACACAAGCTACACACACACAGACGCACAAACAGATATGGTCACAACAATATCCATGCCCATTTTAGCTCCCTTTGGGATTGTCGACGAGTGAAATTTGCGGCCTAATAGCTTATATAGGCTATGGAAAAAGGCATGTGATTCGTAATACCTTCAAAATCTTTTAACAAATGTTTTCTCGTTGCGAGTGAACGTTAACGAAATCAACTGTAAAACCAGGAGCTACTCCTACGTGACTTTGAGCTGAAGCCAGTAGCCGCTGTATTCTCTGGTTGAGACCCCCTCCTGTCTGCTCACGTCTTCCATCAATTGTATCATATGAGTCACAACCACAGTATTCGCAGTCGGGTCGCTTTTTTGAATACGAATATTGACCATATCCGGATCCGGGAATAGAATCAAGTAGAATATCTTGCTGTCTTTAGAAGTCATTTGAACCCAAATTTAGTGGTCTGTCACTAGACCTGTTTTTTACTCACGTACCAAATTTCTATAATCATTTTTTTCAAACGTCATTCTAAGTTCTCTCATGCAAATTGACAAATTGAGAACTTTCGTTTGCGTTAATGGAAACAAATCGCATTGGCTTTTCATTATTTTACAGAAGGCTTTTGTTTGTATTTTGGTGAAACGTTGAGTATTTCCACACATGAAAATGATCATGGCAATATTGCGAACGATACAACGTGTAATTTTATTGTACTTCAAGGGAATCATTTGTCTATTTAGAGGTTGTCATATCTCCCATCGACAACAAGAAAATAGTTTACTATACAAGGCTAACTATAAACCTGCACAAACACTTTTAACATCACACCTCGCATCGAACCCATAAGAAAGACAATATCAAACGTAAAGCTTGTTTTTAAAAGAACTTGATTAAATAATTGTTTGTAATCGTTTTCTAAAATATTTTCAACATCACGGTGCCTTAATGGTTTTTTGTATTGAATTAAATGGGTGGGCTTGATATTATAATACCTTCGGACACGGAATTAGTACTACTTAAAACTTGCTTTGGTCGTGTTGATGAATATTTGAAATCGAAATGAACATCCAATCACCATCCAGCGCTTCACTCCGTCTTGAACGCTTCAACTATCTTTGCCATAGAAACATCACGTTTCTCTATTTATATCCCTTTCAATAGATATTAAACTAATTAAGGTATTAATAATACCGAGGCATATTCAACGTCGGGAGTATAATAATGATTGACGATTCTCGCAATCAACCAAATGCATTACGTTAACGGGAGACCACGAGAAATAGAAGAATTCGATATTACGAAATTCACGAGGGCGAAACCCGAGTGAATTCGTACTACAAATCTTCTGTTGTCAGTAGTCTCCCTGACTAAACAGCTTTAAAACATTGTCCAATGTAAAAATCCATGTCCCTAAAATCTATCAAACCTTTTAATTACCTGTGGGATTCGGAACTTGTTATACAAGCCCCTAATTTACATATTTACTCTCCATTGAAGTCTCAGTGAAAGCCATTAATTGACACCATAAGATTCATTATCGATTACTTTTCGAGCCACTGCTCAGCTCAAACGAGAAATCCATTTTCATTTCAAACTTCGATTTAGCATTTTAGTGGTACTCGTCATGTGAGTGCAACAAAGTCGTAACTGACATTTTTTTTGGCGAATTTGGGGGGTATTATATAAATGAAAAGTAGATCATTGTCGCTTAATTGGATACACATTTTCAGGTGACGTCTCATTTATGGCAGAGTTATTAAGCTAAATAGGCTATTTAGGTAAGATACGACTTGTGTGAACGCAAAATTGAATTTCTCCCGTGTCGTGCAACAAAGTCGGAACTGGTAATACGACGTTGTTGCACGACACGGAAAACTATAAGGTAGATACGACATTTTATTTCTTGTAAAGCGATGTTTTTTAAAAGGTGTACAAGTAAAAAAATTCCTAAAATATTTTGTGAAAAGACAATTTTCATTTTTACCAATTTTTTTTTTACCAAATTTATGCTAATTTTATGCTCATTTTGGCACAAAAAAAATAACCTTACAAACATATAAAAAGATGTACTTGCGACCTTTTTTTTCCACTCAATATTACGCCCAAGACTTAATTAATCTTACAAAAGTAATGAATACGCATAATTTAACATATATTTCAAGTATAAGGCTCAATTTATTGCAGAGTTATTAGGCTAATTAGACCTAATTAGGTGTAGATACGACTTTGTTGCACTTGAATTTCCCGTGTCGTGCAACAAAGTCGAGTCTCTAAGTCGTAACTGGTAGATACGATTTTGTTGCACGATACGGGAAATCATGTGTGTGGTTACGCCATTTTAATTAGCCAATTAATTAGTCGACTTAAGTGGGAAATGAAATATTTAAAAGATATTTAAAAAAATATATTTTTATCGTGTGTAAGAAATATTTTCATTTTTGAAAAGTCACAAAAGAATGAAACACAAAAATGCTTCTCCTGTAAAATCATGAAAATGCAGATACGACTTTGTTGCACTCACATGACGAACTATTCTTAATTAACACTCCAAGAAGATATTTCAAAATCCCTGAGTCAGCCTTTGATACTCGTACGTGATCTGTGACCTCAATATCTCAAATTACCATAATAAACCACGGGTGTTCCATGTAAATTTAATTTCAGTGAATTTAAACACATGTCTGAGGCTGAAATGTTAACTGTTATGAATAAGTATCCTAACAAGTGTTGTTTTAGATATTCTACCAACATGGCTATTTAAACAACATATTTCTGAACTAGTACATTGCCTAACCTGCATAATAAATATGCCTTTATCTGCAGGTTCTTTTCCAGGTAAACTTAGTCAAGCAGTAATTATAACTGTGTTGAAAAACATTCGCTTGATAAGGATATGTTGAGCAATTATAGACCTGTTGCTAACTTGCCTCTCATTTCTAAATTGATTGAGAAATGTGTCACTTCACAGATACTTGATCATGTTAACAACCACGAACTTTCAGAACCACTACAGTCTGCATACAGTACTGAGACTGCGCTAGCCTATGTTCATAGCGATTTCCAACATGCTATTGATAATCAGAAGGCCATTTTCCTGATTATGTTAGATCTTTCCGAAGCGTTTGATACTGTGGACACTGATATACTATTGAGCCGAATAGGCCATGAGATCGGCCTCACTCAAGAGGATCTGTGTGCGACTGGTTTGCATCCTTTATAAGGATAGATCCTGCGGTGAAAAATCGGACAATATACGACTTGAACAAAATACCTCAAGGGTCTCTGACTGGACCCTTGGGTTTTGTCCTTTACATACACACTATTAGCTACTATTAGTCGCATAATCCTCCGTCACCACGGGGTGAAATATCACATTTACGCTGATGACATCCAGGTTATCTGGCCATAATTCCAGAGACATCGTGTTTGCACTATTCAAGCTCTCACGGTGCGTTACTACCAGTGTATGATTGATAAAAAAACTGAAATTAAATCCTGACAAAACGGAGTTTCTTATAGCTTCTTCAGTCAACAATATGAAACTTCTTCATGATGTTCGTTTTTAACTGGGTGATGTTACTATCTGCCCATCTGATAATGTTCGTAATTTGGGTGTCAATTCTAATCATTTTGTCCAGCCTTCCTAAATCTGTTAACTGGCAAATTAGAATCCTACGCGTGGAGGCCTTTACTTTGATACATGTGCTAATGTTGTTAGATCAATAATTTTGTCTTGCTTACAACATGTACTGTAATCTGTTGCTCAATGGAAGTACGCGGAAGAATCTCAACATACTCCAAAAGTTTCAAAACAAGTGTACCCACTTAATATATTCCAATATCCTAGATTTGTTCATACAACTCCTCTGTTGGAGCCTGGTTGGAGGGACTTCACTGGCTCAGCATATCTGATCGTATTAAATTCAAGACTCTTCTATAATTATGTTTATAAGGCACTGGGTGGATTGTGTACCCAGTACACTAATGAGTGTCTGGTGGTATATCACGTCCTGGGTCTGTTACCACTCGTTCTAGCCACCATGGTCTCACTCTTGTTGTTCCTAGGACACATAAATGTGCTGGTGACAGGGCCTTTTCAGTGGCTGCTCCAAAGCTATGGAATCAGATTCCCATCACCATTCGTAGTGCCAATACTGTTGATAAGTGTATAAGTCTATGCTAAAACTCGCCTCTTTCACTCGTATCACTCATAAAGGCGCTTTGTATCTATGAAAAGGTGCCTTTCAAAATATAAGTCCTGTTTTTGTAGTTGTTGTTGTCGTTTTAGAGTATATAATGGTATTATGTTATAATCTTTTTTCCTGATATGTGCGCCCCTATAGTTCTCGGTATGGCCAACTTTGAGCTATTTTGCTTTATAAGTACTTACAAGAATTAAACTTTCAAAAGTAAACAGATCAGGACTTGAGTCATTATATCTTGATTTTTTTGTGATAAATATAATATTATTTATGTGTTTAACCTTTGAGAAGATCTCTAAATGGGAAATCCTACAAATTGTTTACTCCAACTTATAGGATGTTATGGGATACTCCCAGTTCGATTTTGAGAGAGAGCGATAGCTGTATTAATTAGACTGTAACCTAATCTCTGGAAATCCTAAATAATTAAGCATGATGCAATATTCCATCTACTAAGTATTTTCCAATAGGGTCAAGAAGTAAAAAAGATTGCAAAATTAGGTGTGATCAGGTCCACTCGCAACGTCGGTTGCTCTGAGTAAGTTGATTTTTTTCTTGGTTATTTGATTTAATTTCTACACTGAACATTTTTAATTACGAATTTCCACAAGGTCGTTCTTGAACTATATAGTAAAATCATGAAACAACCATAAACACAAACACGCCACTGAATATTTCTGGACTCGGTTCTGCCACCTCGAAACAGCTGTACAAAATTACTATCCCATTATTTAAAGATTTGAACCCGTCAATCCAAAGCAATCACCCATTGGTGAACGGTGCGGGTGCAGTACATTATAGACTAATGAACATAGATTTTACCAAATTTTCCAAGTCGCGCCTTTTATCAGCGCTCAGTGACACTCAGTGATGACCTTACACCTGTGTCCATTTCATAAAATGTCTGTTTTGACTCAGAACAGTACTGATAATTTATATGATGTTACTCTCCAAATTAAGAGCAAAAGCTTTCAAATGACATATCAAATTAACAAATAAGTGACATTGTGAAACAAATCTTACTTGAAATAACTTGCATTTATGCTCAGGCTGTTGATGACTTTCCATCATACACACGTAGCAAATCATCTCCATACACGTCACGCATACCATTCCTAATTCTTTGCCTGAATGTTTTGCACACATCTTCATTTCTGTTTTCGGTGGAGATTCCTGCGGCGAACGCGGCGATTCTTTCTCACTATTTTCATCGCTTGCGTTCGCCGTACGCTTCACAACATCTGCAAGGCTGCTTACGTAAAAATTGGACGGTAAATCGGCGATTCCGCCGTTTTCCGGTATCGGAGTAAACTTACGGCATGTTGGACACTTAATCGTAGTGACTGAGGTTTTGTCTTTAGCCACCAGTTGCGTTAGACATTCCTCGCAGAAAAAATGCCGGCATTGAAGGTCTTTTGGATTCTTGCATCGGTCCATACATATTTGACATTCTAGAAATTCGCGTGCAATCTTCTGTTCCAGATTCATATCTATATTTAAGATATCTTCCACAGGAAGGTTAACAATCATTTCGACTATCGCTTCCATGGTAAAACCCCATGTTCAGTTGTTACAAATATTGAGCAAACATTTCGATCTCAAATATGTAGCAGACGATATAGCGCGGGCAAATAGAGCGCTGTATTCACTACGCTTCAAAATGCATTGATAGGCTTCAGGCTCGTGAACGTATATAAAATAATTATATGAATGAATTAATCAAATGACCCGGAACACGCCAAGTTTGTTCATCATTTTCCTATTCAGTTGCTGTTAGGTTGAAGGTCATTGGTATATTGGCACAAAGTCAAGTTACCTTTTGATAACAATATTAGACTAATATTCCGCTCAAAAAGTGCTGTGCTTGAGTAATTCTTCTCTGTTCATCGCTTTTGCTATTCGTCATAAGTGTAAATAGTCTGTTAATGAATAAATATGCAAGTTGAAGAAGCATGGTTTTTTTATTTCGTCGAGACGTTCATTGCGTTTGTCTTAATCGAAGAAATGATTGTGCAGGTGTAGGCCTAGTTGCTGCTCTTGCCACAACAATAAATAAACATCAACCAAATCAAAGATTTGGATCAAAATGGTGAGCAGATATGTCTCTCCCTTCATGGGTCACCTAGAAACCACACTTGACAAAGAAAACGTCACACTGTTTGGCAAGGTGTAACTATACTGGTTTCGCTATCGTGACGATATGACCTATGTGTGATGGACGAATATGAGAATGTTGTTATCGTTAGCACAAGAATTGTACATTTAAAGCCACGATCAGTCATTTTTTCATGATGCTTATTTTGTCTCTAAATTGCTTGTGTTAAGTCATACCAACACCTTATGTTACTGTTCTTTGTGAAAAACAGACACTTAAGCCTTTTAAAGGGGCCTTAAAGATGCCATTTACGACTCTTTTTAGACCTTAAGTCGGATCCCGACTTTTATTAGTAAACAAAGCATAAAAAATCATAATTTCTTGACAAATACGGCGTGTTACACTTAAACACTCAGGGTCTTTTTACAACAATTTCCAATACAACAGTGCAAAAATGGACTTTGATGAAAAATAGGGGCGCATATGTTCAAGTTACATTTTGAAGAAATCGCTGATAGTGGCTTTAATGATAAATTTCTGAAATTTGGCACACAGTTAGGGTCATTTCCTCATTTACCAATTAATGGGCCATTCCTTTATTTACCAATTAAAGGGTCATTCGTTTATTTAAAATGGCTGCATGGTAATTCTTCACTGTAAAAATAAACTGTGCAATTTACAGTGAAATATTTTTTTTTTTTTTTTTTTTATTGTCATGTACTGTCAAATCATTAATTATTCAAACATCGTCTTATATAACAAAATTAGAGGTGGTCCTAAGGTTCTCTGATGGAAATAGTAATTCGTGATTTCCATGGATTTTCATTTTTGATAATGTAATAAACCCTATTCTTTTGACACACAAAATGTTTGCAAGCCTGCTTTACAAAATTCTGAGAGGTGGTGTTCGCAGTTTTGTCTCCCCTTTATCAATAACACATATATACCATGTTAAAAATTGCATAGAGAACAAAATTTGTGACAAAATATTTTATGACTTTTTCAAACCCAATTGGCGTCATTTTCGTGAGAATTGGCCATGATATGAGAATGTTGTTATCGTTAGCACAAGAATTGTACATTTAAAGCCACGATCAGTTATTTTTTCCAAAATCAAAATGCTTATTTTGTCTCTAAATTGCTTGTGTTAAGTCATACCAACACCTTATGTTACTGTTCTTTGTGAAAAACAGACACTTAAGCCTTTTAAAGGGGCCTTAAAGATGCAATTTACGACTCTTTTTAGACCTTAGTCGGATCCCTACTTTTATTAGTAAACAAAGCATAAAAATCATAATTTCTTGACAAATACGGCGTGTTACACTTTAACACTCAGGGTCTTTTTACAACAATTTCCAATACAACAGTGCAAAAAATGGACTGATGAAAAATAGGGGCGCATATGTTCAAGTTACATTTTGAAGAAATCGCTGATAGTGGCTTTAATGATAAATTTCTGAAATTTGGCACACAGTTAGGGTCATTTCCTCATTTACCAATTAATGGGCCATTCCTTTATTTACCAATTAAAGGGTCATTCGTTTATTTAAAATGGCTGCATGGTAATTCTTCACTGTAAAAATAAACTGTGCAATTTACAGTGAAATACTCTAAAAAAATACAGTATTTGACTTTAATTTGGAAATGCATCAAGATAAAATTGTATGTTCAATATTCCAGGCCTATGATGACTGAATTTCAAAGTGGAGCTTCTATTCAAATTCTAATTAGTAATAATAATAATAAAACACATTTTTGAAAGACGCATTAAATACCACAAGGAAGGAATCTCTATGCGCCTGACAAAAGCGGGAATAACAAGGCCCGCAAATTAAACACCGTGAAATCTTAAAACAGGAGCAATTCCATTTAAGCATTTATCATAGTACGTGATAGAAAGCACCTTGAACTGGATACGCTTGGCAATAGGAAGCCAATGTAGCTCAAATAACATAGACTCAACATTGTTCCTTTTCTTCAAGTATACGCTGAAGTTTATTGATTTGGTATTGCGGCAACGCATAGAGAAGACAGTCGCAGTAGTCCAATTTTGAGGTGACGAATGCGTGAATGAGACGTTCGGTTGTCTTGAGATCAAGGTATTTCATCGTATTTGACCTATTTTATAAATGCCCAAGGAAGCCGTGCGGCTAACATTACTAACATGACTGTTCACAGATAACTTATCGTCCAACACAACACCAAGATTACGAGCATCAGATTTTAACATAATTCGAGACGATCCGATGTTGAGAGTCTGTATGGGAGTAGAAGGAATAAAGCGTGAGGAGAAGAACATGACCTCCGTCTTGCTGTCATTAAATTTTAGCTTATTAGACACTGACCACGCCTTGATGTCATCAACACACGTCACAAGCTTTTGCATGGCACTATTCTTATCATCAGGATGGAAAATAATATAAAGTTGTGTGTCATCTGCGTACATGACACATTTGAAGCCATGCTTTGCGATAATGTCCTGCATAGGCGCACTATACATTATAAACAAGATAGGACCAATAACTGACCCCTGAGGGACACCAAAACGTAAAGGATGCATATCAGAGAGGTTACCATTGATGTTAACCGCTTGTACACGACCTTTCAAATAAGAGGTGAACCACGCAAGAACAGAAGATGTTATTCCATACCTGGATATCAAACGCTGCAGCAAAATTTGTTAGAAAAATATAACAGCACAAGGACAGCTTCATGGTGTTGATCAACAGCCCTCAGGTGCAGCAGATCATTTGTAACTGTAAGAAGTGCAGTCTCAGTGCTGTGTTAACGGCGATAAGCCGACTGCATACTGGCACTAAGTTGGTGATCTCCAAGGTAAGTCTGCAATTGCTTCACAACGACACATTCTAGTACCTTTGCGAGGAACGGAAGATTAGAGATTGGTCTGTAGTTCTGAAAACAGTCATTGTCCAGGTTGAGCTTTTTGAGGAGAGGGATGATATATGAAACCTTTAGGTTATATGGAACAATTCCAGACTCCAAGGAACTGTTTATAATGTCAGTAATAGCAGGAATCAATTCCTCTTTACAGATGATTATATTGCTGATTCCCCGAGAACTTTGAGAATGTCTTCCGCAGACCCTTTACTAAATTCAGACATTCAAAATAATCAACATTATTTTACACTACTATGAATTTTCATAGATATGACTAAGTACTAAAATTGACAGAAAACCAAATACTGTAAATTTTACAGGAAAATCCTGGCATCCGTTCTGCCAACAAAACCCAGTAAAAATACAGCTTTTATATGATTTCATTCTAAGTTACAGTTTGATGTACTATATATTACAACAAACTGTAAATTTTACAGTATATGCACCGAAAAGAAAATTAGGCCTACTAAGTTAGGGTGTTCGTCAGTGATTTCTTTTATTTATCTCTGTAATAACTCACCAACATATATATGTTAATAGCTTATGTTTTTAAATGGTTTGTTTTGATTAATTTTTACAGTGTACTGTGATTTTTACCGGTTTTTGTTGCCAGAATGGATGCCAGGAATTTCTGGTAAAATTTCCGCATAATAGATGGGTCATCAGATAACGCACGGGTCATCGGACAATGTACAACTTCTTAACTTCTTGTAGAAACTAGAAATACCGTCAATCACTTGATACCGACTATATGTTACCGAGGAACATCTGCATCGTATATACCCTCAAAAACTTAGTATCTACAATCTATGGTGTCAGACTTGGCTAAAATGATTCTGTTGAACAAATAATGGTTTCTCGTAAAAAGTACCGGGTAAGTTGAATTCACATGCGTAAACCATTCCAAATAATGTGATATTTTATAGTTTGTCTTTCAGAAACGCGTACATCTCAACAACTTCATCGGGATACACGGCAACTGAAAAAAACAATCCCATGACGCCGTCATGGGAATAAGAGCCGGCCATAGAAATATTTCTATGAAGCCGGCACACTTTTTTTAAGAGCGCCCCCATTTTCCAAAAAAATTGAGATTTTCGCACAGCTGCATTGATAATTGGCTGGTAAACTAAACCTGTGAGCTCCTGTGAATGGTAAAGCTCGAACTTGTGTATGTGTCTCAAAATTAGGAATGTTGTGTTTAAGATAATTAGTATCGGAGGTCTCCGATAATAATTCAACGGCTGCTGGAAACGTCCTTCCAATATGAAATAGCCAGGAAATAGCGCCATATACGTGTCTACGCTCTCATCCATTAGCTGTTCCGATGGTTCAGGGAAGTCAAGTAAGAGGTCATTTTCGTGAAGTGGCAGTATGCAGTTTTCCTCAATGAACGGACAAAAATTTGTCGTTTCCAGCTAGCTCTTCTGTTAAATTACAATCGGGGATGCCGATTTTAATTATAAAATCGTATCTTTTATGACAAATACGCATTGACTGGGGCGGTCTTAAAAAAATGGGCTGTTATTGTCCCCGCCGAATGAGTTCGGAACGGGAGCTATGAAATGAGCAGCGTCCGTTCGTCCGTCCGTCCGTTCGTCGTCCGTCCGTCGTCAGTCCGTGATAAAAATGTTAACCCACTTTGTGTACGATTTATCTGGAGTTCCGTATGGGATAGAATGATGTAACTTGGTAAAAAAAAGGGTAGACGTTTCATATAGAAGTCCCATTGATGCAAATGAGGTATTGCCATTCATTCCGTCAGGCGCTACTGCACAACGTCATACAGCGCATGACGGAATCAATTGTAATACCTCATTTGCATCAATGGGACTTCTATATGAAACGTCTACCAAAAAAGCGGGTTGATGAGTTCTCGACCTGATTAGAATTTGGGCGTAAAAATATGCTAATTAAATATCTAATTTGCATAATTTAAGCAAATTTTCCCGCAAGGCTTGTATACAAGTGATCTGGAGTATGTAGTATATGCTGTTACTTGGTGAAAGGAAGTGGGTTTGAAGAGTTCTCGACCTAATCATTCATTTTGGTGCGTAGTTCGCGCAAATACATAGCAAATGAGCTAATTAATATGCAAAAAGGGCGTAATCGCTGTATTTTTGAACGGTACATCGGTACGCAAAACCCTTCCACAGCATGGAAGACTATCAGGTGCAAAAGATGAAACATAATTAAATATGCATTAATTGCAGACCGCGAGAGGTCGGGTCTCTGGTATACTCAAATAGTTCATATAATGGTTCGGAAAATTCATACTCGCATAAAAGGTGATGATGGAATTTCTTCCTCGCTCCCCCACCTATTGCGTAGAATATGCAGGTATATGGGGTCCAGCCGCCCGGGTTCGGGAGCGAGTCTGGAAAGCTGTTGGTACCGTTGTGTCAGAGGAGTAATCATGATCGAGCACGTAAAAGTTGCAGACCTCATCGATAGAAGTAGGGGATCAACCCGGATCTGTTACCTGCACTCATCACTCTAGGGACCAGAGTCCCTTCAACCCGCATTAGGCCAGCGTGGAAGGGTAGGCCTTAATCCAGCATAGAAAACATGTTGAGGGCGTCGTCCTTGCAAAAAGTGGACTCTGAATGATGATGATGATGAATTGCGTATCGCTAAACGGTTTAATCGGATATAGGCCATACAAAATTCCTTCGCTGTGTGAAAAAGCCACTATGTCCATACATCTTTTGTATGACTCGTAATGGGTCACGTGTTGTGTGCCAATTAAAAGGGGCAATTTTTGATGCAATTGCTGTATCGCTAAAACAGTACATGGATAGGCAAAATTCCTGTGCTACATGGAAAACTACGCCATACATTGCATATGGACCAAATAAAGGGGCATTTTTTATACTTCAGTATTTGATTTGGTTTTCAAAATCACAAGCAGCCAATACAAACAAGCACAATTACAAAACGAATGATGCAATGTCTTAAATTAAATATACCTCGTAATGCGTATCGCCTGAAACGCTACAATGGATATGGCTAGGGGGATGCGATGGGTGGGTGTCGGGAAGGGGTGGGGTGTCAAGGAAGAGGAGGGGTTACTGTGTGGTGTATAGGGGAGAGGCGTAGGGTGGGGTGTCTTCTAGGGGAGGGGTGGCAGTGGGGTTGTATCGCGAGAGCAGTGGGGTGCTGTCAGGGAGGGGGTGGCGGTGTCGGGGTCGATCGGGTCGGGGAGGGGGGGCGGTAGACACATATCGAGGAACGTTTCGAAGGTTTACGCTACTGGAAAACAAAGCTGAAAGAAAACTGCAAACCTTGTTTTGAACTGGGCTTGCTGTCCTATAGCGTTCCATAGAGGAAACCATGCTTTTATTTCTGTTCGGCATGACAGAAAAATTACTACATCATCACTTATTGCATAAAGCCGGTTGTATTGGCTCATTCACTTTCAGGTGTGATATAATACAATGGTAAGTATTCCAAATATCCAAAACACTGCGTTCGAAAAAAAAGGGCCGGCTCTCTTGGAAATGTCCTCATGTCCAGGGCGGTGAAAAATCGGCATCAACATTCCGGCGTTAAACCGGAGGCTAGTATTTCAAAAGACATTTTTAAAGGTAGGAGGACGCTCTTAAACACATCGCGAATCAACTTACTAAAGCTATAGCTGTTCACAAAATTTAAATTTAAATGAAAGGAAATTACACTGTTTGCATGAGACTAGAATACTGTCTAAGGTTTGCAGCGAAAGTTAATCCAATTTCATCTAACCCAATTCGAGCAGATCGTGTCCTAACCCTGGTTACGGTTTGCACGATTTGTGAAATCGCCCAAGTATATTATTTATACATGTATCGATACCGCCCAAAGCATGTCGTCGGATCAGCCGGTTGTTAAATAAAATTAAATTCGAAATTTCTGATATTGGTAATAACAAACAGCAAAGGGACCTCAACTTTTTGCTTATTTTTTCCTAAGTTCATACAAGCGGCGGTAGAGTGTGTCATTCATCTGGGGCATCCGTAACCAGTACAGTTATAGAAAATATGATTGACAATTCATAGACCGGGGCCCCCGGGGCGGCTCCGAACAGAGTCGCCGTAAATTGTTTGAACTAAGCGTACGCAGTACCGGAGTTGTGCGACCTACACGGGGCATCGCGTGGCTATTTTAACAATTGTGTTTACGCGCTGTCTACAGGTAGTGAGACCTTCACGCACCACATGCAGCAAAGTGTTCAATCAGTTCAAAACAATATTAACGCAGAGTATGAGTTCGAGTCCGACCCCGTAATAGAAAAGTAACAAGGGTAACTAACAAGGAACAATCAATGTGTTCGGGGAAATGGGTCAAAATTCGGGCAATCCTTGCAGTTACACGCAGCCGAGTACAATGTAACGGAGTCATACTGAAATTTCGGGAATGTCGCCCATGCGTCATAATTATCAATCTTTTGCATTTTAATTAAGAATCACCTCATTTATAGTATGACGACATTACATAAGTCAAAATCGTGTAGCACGAACACCGACAAGAATATCTTCATCGAAGAAACAGAATTGCAGGAGGAGATAAATAACAAGTACAGGAGGTTGCCTGTGATAAATAATGCGGCCATTAGAGGTATTTTTCTTAGGGAATTGACTTCGACGCAGCACTGCGGCGACGAGTCTATAACTTTATAAAGTGCTTGATTGCTACGGCTTTCAATGACAATGCATATTGGCCTTTACGTCGTGCCGACGACCAATGTCAAACACGACGTAAAAGTTTTCCCGTACTACACTCAGCCTGCAGCTGATCATGGATATTAATAATTTGGTGACAGAATCGAACACAAGTGACAAGCGCACGTGGATGAGTGAGACCCCAGAGGACATCACACCTCGTTTTGTGATGGTCGCAGGTCAGAGAAAGTGGTTGCTTTTGTGTTACATGGTCAAACAATGTCAAAAAATGTTTTGGATACCCTTATGTCGTCCACAGGTGTTGATTTGGCACACACACTCTCGCAAACTGGCGTGAAACTCTATGGACCAGTCTATGGAAGTGCTGGAAGTTTCTTATAGTAATCAATTTTTGGTTGATCTACGAATTTTGGGATACAGCAGCAGGATATAATTTTTTGATGATATTAGGGCCAAGTAAAAAACTTGTTTCTCGGTCCTAACTTTTGAAAAACAGGAGGAGGAGGGCAGTTTTTTTGTTTTTTTTTAATTGACGATCCAAGATGGCGGATGGTCCTTTCAAAAACGGCACACAAAGCTTCCAAAATTGACTTACTTTCTTCAGGACCAGTCACAGGTATATTTTTGCTTCCAAAAGGCAATTCCCCTCCTAACTTTTAACCTTGAACATGGCCATAATAAATATTTATTAAACACGCAAAGTCATTGAAAAGGTCACAATCAAGTCTGATCTGCATCCGGTACTGTAAGTCCATTAGTATGTGTTTCAGAAATCTGGAATGAAGTGCCATTCGGCCCTCGATGCACACACACCAAGAAAACATCCTTCTACTTCTTAGTACCGCTGTACATTTGCGAAAATCTAAACACATCATGGTTGGTTTTAGCTCACAAACGCTGAATTTTGGTCTTATAATCGGAAGAGATAATGGCCTATTTCACACAGGAAAACAGTGATTGAACGCGATTCTGTGGGTACTTTTCCCGTTTTCTGAAAGACAAGTGTATTTAAAAATGGCGGCTCTAAACATTCTCAGAAACCAGGAAGTCGTTGATGTCGTTATTTCCAGTCGTATTTTTATTTTGATGCAACTTTTTAGGGAGATACACGGGGGCGAAATTAATAAATAAAAATCGATAAAACAAGAGTACGCTCAACAAGGGAGATTCATATTCATTTAGAATTTTATCACAGGAGTCATAGACTCTACCTGTACTGACGCTACGCATAATTAAATAGACTGCTAAATTAATAAACTAAAATAAGATGGTAAAGATAGTACGTTCCACAAGGGAGTTTCAATATTCATTAGACTTTTATCGCAGGCCTCATGGACTCTGACCTGTGCTGACGTACGCCTAAATAGACTGCATAAGGGAACAAATTTAGCGACTAAAATGTGGAAATTTACTCCGATTTTCGATGAATTTTCGAGAAAGAAAAAAACATAAATTAATAAATGCGGCAGCCAAAACGCATGCGCGCTAGAGGAGGAACTAGTATATTTTTTTACTTGGCTTATGCTAAAAAGCAAATAATTTCAGTGAGTAATTGGGCTGCAAAGTGTGATTTTGTTGACTTCATAATCACTCCAAGGTAATCTTTCACTCCAGGGATTAACTTGAAAGCCTAATTGACCAATCAGTGGCAGAAATTCCCAATTTGGTGCATCACAGCGACCGGGACAGAATAAAACCCAAATCCAATTTTTTCTCTGAAGATAGGAAAGTTATTGAAATTACAGCTATCACTTAAGAACACATGGTGAAAGCAAATTGAAATAGACCTTTTTGGTTGAAGTTACAGCGGTCCCATGTTTTGCTACATCCGGGATGTTTCTGGTTTCCCATGGGCATGGCATATGGTTTATTTAAGCATTTAATGTCAAAAGTATGGCTCCCTGCCTATTTGTGTACCCACTAGATATATTGTCAACATATATCAATTTATCAAATGAAAATGGTGAAAACATAATTTGATTGGTCATTATATAAAGTTACAGCTTCCAGTAGTCCCTCTCTCTGGAGAGAGAGCCACTGAAGCTGGTTATCATGGCAGTAACACTACTGGTGGTTCTTGTAGTCTCCAAAAACCAAGCGTGCGTACGCCATTGTACCATCTCCACTATAATATTCTTTGTTGTTGAAGGATCCCATATGGAATATTCGACAATAGGGCGTACCAGGGTCTTACAGCATAGCTCCTTTGTCTTCCTTTGGCACTGATGTATGTTGCGCTGTAAAAAAGCCTGTGAAATTTGCTTGTTGGTGATGGTCCGATGTGATGGTTCCAGCTCAAGTTTTTGGTGATATGACACCATATATTTAGCTGAGTCCACCTCCTCGAGAATATGGTTGTGAATGACATATTGTTGTTTGATGATATTTCTTTTATTTGTGATATGGATAACCTGGCATTTTTTTGGGTGAAAAGCCATCGCAATCACTTTCCCACGCTGTAGATGTCTAAATCCTGCTGTACAACTTGAATCCTCCTGAGATTTGATTTCCCGATACAGGACACAATCATCTGCAAACAATCTGGTCTGTAGTTACCCGGCATAAGCCATCGTGAGATCATTTATAAACAGCAGTCTCGCATAAATTGTCCAAAAACATCGGCCATTGGCCTTTTAACACTTTCTGAACTGGGTATTGAATGTATCAAAGATTTTGTCACATCCATGATCGGGTTTGTTTTACAACAGGTACCTCTTGGCTGAACACTACCATGTTACCCATTAAAAACATTGTCTGTACTTTCTCATAATTGGTACAATGCCAAACTAAAAGACCACCAAAATCAATACCTACAGGCTACAGCTGCAAAGAACTCATTTGAAATGCTTGATGATTAACAAAAATATGTACATATACATGGAAGTTGCGTAAATCCTTGTCTCATTTTGAAGTAGGTTAATATTTCAGCAGATTTAGCATTCATAAAGAAAATTTAGGACAACATTCAACAATTTAGGAATAACAATTGAAGCAAGGTAATTAATATCCAGAAATTATAAAATTGTGACCATTTGAACATCGGTGTCATTTGAAATTTATTGGTAAATTCCGTCAAAAAATGTCCTCTCCATCATTTAGGCTACTAAAGCTTAACTAAATTGACCGATTGATTTTGTGATATTCTCTATAAAAACCTCTTTTTTATGTTCATACATTGTAGTAAACACTTGGTAGCTACCCCTTAAGTTTTCCTGTCACATGATCAAATGTTGAATTCAGTGTTCCTCAAATCTGTCTCTTTCCGAAAACCAAGTTCCACTCACCATAATTTTTTTGTTTTCCTGAAGACCTCACACCTCCAAGTTTTGGAAACTACTCTTTGAATTATCTATAATCAAAAATATTACTACTGAAATAATCTAATCACTTTGTTTTTCACCCAAATTTTAAAAGGAATGAAATGCTCTGTCAAAATTCTTGTCCTCTCCGAAAAATGTACATTTGATCATGATCAAATTGTTTCTTGAAGACCTTACGCCTCAAAATTTGAAATATACTTCGCGCCTTGCTACAATGCAAAACATCAAACTGAAATTAATCATGTCAATTTATTTTTCACCCCAAATGAGACAGCCTAGGTACCCTGATTGTCAAACACCCATAACTTAAACCTCTTCATTAAATAGAAATAAAAAAGGAAATTTGGTTATCTTGGATTGCAAATAATAAAATAATATTAATAACAAATGTAATACCAATAATATAATAATCAATATTTATAATAATAATCATATTCATAATAATAAATAATTAAAATAAATATACCAATGATAATTGGTAATGATAGAATGAAAATAATACTAATAATAATTAATTATAGCAGTAATAATAATAAGAACAATAATAATAATCCTAATTATAGTAATAATAATTATATTTAATTACTAATTAATAACAGATATGGTTTAATGATTATGCAACCAATTATACATTCCATTCAAGCTAGTCAGATGTCCTGACGTTTAGTTGCAGGAACACTCAATTAAACATAAATGACAAATACTGTTAATATAATAAGCTATAATGTGACGTTTGTCAGACGTGAGCAAAGAATAAATTTTAGCATTTAAGGACAAATTGGAAAAATAATCACTGCAAAAATTTAATGTCGTTATTTTCACCTGTATACATCGGGCCTAACGCATGTGCCGTATCAGCTGCGTACACACTAGCAGGGGGACTTAAGCAGTTGAGGCGAATGGGCAAGCGGGCCAGAAAGCTGTCGAATTCGACGGAATTGTGACTGCATCATTCACGATTACATGGGATAATTCCGTATATTGGGGGGGTGACTCAAAACCTTCCAAGTTAGATTTCATGTACAAAAATCCTTCAACGAAGCTTTTATTCATACCAGATGTAGGCAAGTTCCTATCAATTTACTGCATTGGCCAGCGTTTTTATGCAACATTTCACACACTTAACTGTACTCGGCAAAAAAATCTCCTCACCTCGGTACAATAGTTGGCCATTTTTCCATTTTTAAACCGGGATATTAAAAGAAGTTTGACAAAGGTTTCAACCTTTAATACCCAAGTTTAAGGTCATTTCAACTGGTTTTAGAGGTCATTCTAATTACTTTGCGATTGGCTTTGACCCGCCTGAATAGCGCTTCTGGGAGAAGAGCTCAAAAACTGGTCGGACGCTACATGAGCGTAAAAAAGCATGCCTATAAAGCACCTTAAAACCTTTTCTGATGAAAAGTAAAAATGCAGGAATAAGTAGATACAATCTCTAAGTTTACTTGGAGCCGATTTTGATTCCTTGAAATGGGATATTAGTCTTTTGAAGTGATTTTTATGTGGACATGTTTGTGTGTCACAAGATATGAAATGTGAATACGGTGCATGTGTGGTGAGTGCTATTTGGATAGGTATAGGTATTGTTCAAACTACCCAACTCAAACCATTTTACCATCTTAAAAAGTTCTCGTTGTGAATAATGCTAATTAATAGTTATAGCCCATAGGCCGCAATGTAAATCTAATTTTCAAATGCATTTTTCTCAAAATGAACTCGTGCAGAGTAGTGCACTGAAACAATCTAACATTGTAATGCTTCATGTATCAAACTGGGGACTTTCAGGTTATATTATGACTACCATAGTGATCAAAAATCCAAAAATAAATCATCTTTAATTCTAATTCTAAGTCATGTTAATTAGTTGACTAATTACTCTTCAAATTGATTTTTAACCCTACACGGCGAGAGTTGCAATGAGAGCCAAAGAAAACGTGGGTTGTTGGTACCGGTCGGAAAATGTTTTTCGTTGCATCTCGGCCGTCAACAAATATTTTTGGTTTCGCGCAATGACTCTCATTGGACCTCAATGCATCTGGCCGTCTGACGGAAAATGAAAGCGATGTTCCTCGTTGCATCAGCAGTTTGACGGAAAAAGATGCGATGTTCCTCGTTGCATCTGGGGACCGTCTTCCCGGAAAAAATGAAGCGAGTTCTCGTGCACCTGGACGTTAATTCCCGGAAATGATTGCGATTGCTTTTCACTGCCATTTAGGAAAGGTTTGCCCGCAGAAGGAGCAATGCTTGTAATGGCGGGGGTGAAATCGTGTACAAATGCCATAGACAATTTCGATTTCGATGGTGATAGCGCCACAATTTCGATAAGATACTTTTAAATTATTGCATAAAAAGCATTCATGACGTTGTAAAACAGGGAGCATGACGTGTAGCGTAATAGCGCCAGCACGACTATGACGTAGAATAGCGCCACTCACGATATATGCTACAAATTTAATGCAAATCAGTGTGAAGTACGCATCCATTATTATTTATTTATTTATTATATACATGATCTCAGTGCATTAGCACGCGATGTTCCTCGTGCATCTAGACGTCTTTCCGGAAAATGGCGCGATGTTCCTCGTTGATCTGGGCCGTCCTTCCGGGAATGACGCGATGTTCCTCGTTGAATCTGGGCCGTCTTTCCGTAAAATGTTTCGATGTTTTTCGTTGCATCTGGGCCGTTATTGACTTACGGCCTACTTATCTGTTGCCGGGAAAAAAAAACGACGAGATGCAATGAAATGCAAAATTTGGCTCTCGTGGCATCTGGCATTTTAAAAATAGATGCCCTTCGTTGGCATTGGGCCGTCGGTCGGGTTAGGGTTATAATATACGTTGCTTAATATGAAGGTTCTGGTGAAATTACTCCGAATATGTAATATGACTTGATCCCCTTGTCAAAAAAAGTGTCTTTTCTGACTGAAGATGGTAAATTAAGTCAACAATAACTACAAGTCTGTAAAATTCCCTTGATTACATGATTTCAATCAGGCTAATTACCATTTTATGCCATTTAGTACATGTACATTAGGTGCACGCTTCTAGGGTTTTCGCAACTTTGAGTTCAAATCTGTGACCAAATTACTAACAAGACCTAAAAGTAACAAACACGTACTTTTGATTTATCTACTGCCCAATTGATTTGTGCATAGTGTAAAGATAATTAGTATACTTAATGCTTTGTACTACTAATTAACAAATTACCTTGCTCGCATTTAAAACAAAGAGATAGAGCAACACTTCAGCATGGGCAAGCTGATTCAAACACCATGTTCCACTTTTAAGTTCAAGTTCAATAGCAACACTGAGGACTGTCTTTAATGAAAGATTGTTTACTTGACAGTTTGTATGGTTCCTTTTTTAGATTCCCTAAAAATCTCAAAAAAGAATCCATCCAAAACCATGAAGCCAGCTGCAAATGACAATCCTGTGCCATCAGTGGTACTTCCATCCAGTTGTATGATTCCATCAGACTCCACTTTAAATAAGGAATAGTCATACACAGACTCCATATTTGGCCTCACTGCAACAGCACCTTTAACAGCTACTGAATGATGCCATTGATATTATATTGTCATACACATCGGGGTCTTTGTCAGATTCTGGTTCGCCGTCATCATCATGGAAAGTAAAAGTTGCCATGATGCTGTGGAAGATGTGGCAACATCAGGAGAAAATGCTTCTTTGCTTACATTGCCAATACTTATTCTAGTTTCGTTGCATACATTCCTGCCGTAGCGCTCGTCAAGCTTGCCATCGCTATTACAGGAAGAAAGTGTAGTTTGCGAGTGTAACATAATCAAGCGGAATGTCGCTGTAGTCGGCGGTTGGCCAGGGTAGTCTCATACGTCATATGTTGGAAGTTAACATGCCAAAACAGGGGTCGTCCGCCTTTTTTAACTACATTGATGTGATTGCTCGAGAAATCACGCAGGATCCATCTGACCTCCCCAACTTAATGAAAAACGGGAACATTATTGGGCGCTACGTGAGTGAAAAGCATTTCGGTTGCGACCGTTAGATAGATAGCTAGTAACATAATCACTCGTAATCAATAAGCCCTATAGATAGTCTATCATTCAGAAATGTATAGAATGCTTAATAGTACCAAAAACTAGGTGACACTCACAAGGGTGCAATAATATTGGAAGATAACCACAATAGTAGATGACAAGTGTTTCCCTCCACCTCAAGCCACATGCTCCGCAGCCACGTGCTCCCCCCCTGTCAATTTCATTCCAGCGGGGCCATGTTTAGTTTAACTACCTTTTCAGTATTAGAATACACAGTTTTAGCCCTGTTCTTTAGCTTTAAAATGAGACCTAAAGTAGCTCAATAGGACAAGGGTTGGTTCAATATGACATTTTTCATTCGCCTGCATTCGGAAAATTGTAACACCACCACCTTTTTAGGGTACGAACTTGTGACATGCGACCTAATGCGTAATTGGTTTCACTGTTGTTTTCCCAACAGCAGTGAAAGATTTGAATGCACTTCCAGCTACTGCAGTCAACAGTTCAAGATTGGCTCTCTGTTAGGGAGCATTACGCTGAGCCGGAGGGAAGAGGTGTAAGCAAATCTAAGCATAGCAATAATTAAGTTGCTCGGCCACCCACAAGGTCAAGTTGGCGTGATGCATCAAGAGATGTCTTTGCCGACTCA
>JAMKCH010006511.1:0-31504 GCA_023653785.1 Ophioderma brevispina | reverse complement strand
TGGATCTTGCAGGTTACTTGATTGTTGGATTCATATGGCTTAATTAAAACTATTGACTCTTTCATGTGAATTTTTCTGGGCCATTAACTAAACAGTCTTATGTTAATCTCAAAAAAAGAACACAAAAGTATGTCATGTGCCTATTGTTTAAAAAATATGGCAGCTGGCACCAAGTGTTGCATTTTGGGGGGGACACGCTGTATTTATTCAACGCTGTGTGTGAAGACCTTTTATAATAAAATTGTTATTTTACGTGCCAGGAGTGTAATCCAACCAGCAACCAACAGGTAAACCTGCAAATGGCTGTGGCAATGGTGCCATCCCTCAGAAAAATGCAGATGGCTATTTGAAGGGGAATGTGAAGATGCCTTATGACTTCAGGAATGACCCTGCCCCATTTGTGAGAAAATTACCTGGCCTAAACTACTTAAAAAATGATGAAATGGTATGCATGATATCAGGTACTATTGGTTCTGATGTTGACAACTTGCATAGTAGGACACTTGTGTTAAAGTGGTAGCAACAAATACATATAATCAGAATTTCCTCTGGCATGGTAGAACTGGTTGCACTGTAGGAAAAGTCTCCAATAGAGGGCTACAACTACAACAAATGCCATATGCATAAGTGGCAGGAAGATGCGACGAAGTAATGATGGGCATTGACAAATATGAAGTCGAAACAGGGGGAGGGCTTGAAAAATTGCAATAATCCTTGGTGAGTGTTGGATTACAACTCGCATCACAAGTGTTCAACAGGTCACACATTCTCTGTCATCTAGAAATGCTGCCATGACATGAAAATGCGCGTCCAAGAAGTTCTTGATGTGCATACTGGCAGGTTCTACTTCATACATACAGACAGCAGAGATGGCGACTTCCATGTTGGGACCAGTTTTATCAGTGTGTGTGGTGGATAATACTTTAAACTTGTAATGAAGGCCCGAGTGATTATGAATTTCATTTCGATTTTCCACTATCAGGGGCTCAGGTAGTTGCACCTACAGAAGAAAAGCCTAATGAACTTCATTCTTGAAGGGTTATGATAACAACTCTTTACTTGGTGAAATATTGGTGCATGATGGGGTAGTACACACATGAAGTTCAGGTCAATGTGGTCATGGCAAATCACGTACTCACTGTGGTATCTTTCTCAATTGTGAAAGTGAGAAAGACTTTCACTGTAAATAATTATTTTTCTGGTAATTTTGATGTTCATCCACAAAACATTACTATGATGAATGATAGGTGGATTGATTCTCAGTAAATTGTACTCTCAATGCTGGTTAACTGCACTCTGGGGCGAGCTTTTCTGCTTCATCAAGTTGGATTAGGTATAATGACATTGCCTCCAGAGTCTGAAGTAGGGGCCCAATCTATACCAAGTTTTACTGGAAAAAGGACTATGCTATATCAGAGATACAGATTTTGGAGCAAATTGAACACAATTTGCCATTCTTCTAAAAAATTGGGACCTTTTTTAGCAAATGTTGAAAATTTTGGCTATATTATTAAGGAAATTGGACTAATTATTTCAAACAATTTTGAGAAAACTTTGGCTTCAGATTGAAGACATTTGACTAATTTCCATCAAATTTTAGAAAATTTTGAAAAAAACCAAACCCCATTTCTATACCAAAAAATTGGCAGAACAAAGGGGTTCATTGATATCCAGAAGGCTGAAAACGATACATGTTTGCAGCATCATCCTTGGATGGTAATTTGTGTTGGTTACCACTGGAATGTACTATATATGCAGGTCAATAGCCCTTTAATATTTAATTTGAGCGGACAAGATAGCTCAATCAGGTAAGAGCTCGACTCCAGTGTATTTTCATCCATGCGTATAGGCATTCGTTCGAGCCCTGTGAGATTCAGCTATCTTAATTCCCTGGACAAGAATTAATCGCTGGTTGCCCCGATTTACCCATGCGATATTTGGGGAGCTGGTCCCGGCTGCGATGGTTATCTCATGTTATGTTTGCTGATAGGGGAAAGCGCTGATCCCGATTGATGCTCCGTTGAAATGATGCGAAATGGTTATGAGAATGCCGTTGCGGCCACAGTGATCAGCAGGCCATTGTGAAAGCGCTAGAGGCCAAGAGCTAAGGCGTATAAATCTCTGTATATTAAATAGTAGATCAATTGCTTGATATATGAGGTCGATGCTGCCAATTGCATCCTGAATTGTTGTCAATACTTATAATGTGGTCAATTGTACTAATTTGCCCATGCTGGTATTTTCTTTGAAATAATGTATTTAATAATAGCAGAGATTTATATGGAGCGCCCTTATGCTATTTTGCCTCTAAGCGCTTCACAAATGGTCGCGTGATCAAGTGCTCCCAACCATTTAAACACATTTCAAGGGATGTAGCAGATCAGGATTAGTGTTTTCCCTTATCACAAACAACATCGAGAGAACCATCGCAGCCGTGACCAGTTTTTTTTTTTTTTTTTCCACATATCGCATGGGTAAATCGGGCAACAGCGGTTTAATTTCTTGTAAGAGGAAGGAAAATACAAGATAGCCGAATCTCACAGGGCTCGAACGCACGCCAATACGCATGGATGAGCATGTATACACTGGAGTCGAGAGCTTACTGATGACCTATTCTTAAAAGGATTGATACTGTTGTTTGATTGCATTCTTTCATTACAACCATTTTTATCCCCTGGCTTGAAAGCAGTGGGGGATTTTGCAATACCGCGCATGTCCCTAGTGTTGTGTGTGTGTGTTCCAGTTGGCTAGGTTTTCGTTTTTCAGTCTTGTTCGATTTAAACCGGAATTTGGATTAAGTAGGGGTTATTCATATGTGGATGATGACTAAGGTCAAAGGTCATAGACCAAGTCAGAGTCATTGAGGTCATGTTCCAGATGCCATTTTGTCAGGGGGGATGACGCAAGTTACTTGCTGTATTTGAAGAAATTAAGAGCAGGACTCTAGTGTTGTTAATATGTGTTTTGTGATGGCATTAATTGGAAGCCTTTTGTTTTAAATGGTTTGTAGGTATTTTGGAAAGTATTTTATTTTAGAATGAAGAGGTTGAAAAGGTAATTCTTTCAACGGGGTATCCCACAATGCACTATAATGATTATGAACTCTATCGTTCTTGTTACAAATCAGAATATCAATTTTGGTACCAGGACAGATTGAACATATGCATTTTTTTATTGGGTTAATATATATTTCATGTCAAAACTTGATTTGAAGAAATACTGCCCAAGGTTCATATGTCAGGCTACTACGATTGGGGTGAGAAGTTGTGTGGGCATTCTTTGAAAGTTATCAGTTGTTTTCTGCCACAAATCCAAAATCACTAAGCTTGCGTCAGTATAAACACCCCCCAGGGCCGATAGAGGGTATACAGAGACTTGACGGTCAAAGGTTATGTGGGTCGATTAAACGGGGGCATTCTGTCATCCTCTCATTCCAAAAGTGGATACATGCGCAAATGTTTAAACAATTTTATGATCGCGGATGTGGTTTGAGAACTGCTTGTCTTAAATTGTGCTCCAGCTGCAAGGAATGTTGTTTAACACAATAATACAATGACATTTATAATGGATTTCAGCAAAGCATTCGCCACTTCATAATGGTTGACTTATCGGGAAGAGTTTTTGGTTGTAAATTTCATTTGCTATGTTAATACCCAATTAACTCTAAAATAGTATGCTGGAGTATAGTAACCAATGTATCCATACGTTTTTTTTGAAAGATAAAGCTCGGATACTATATTTGGGTATGCTAACTTATGGAAAGATGTAAGCGTATTCCTTAGGCCTATGTAATCGTGTAGTTTAATATCAAATTATTCAAGGATTCAGCCCACGACACAGAGTCATTCAGCAATAGAGTGATATCAAAGACAACTAAGTACTTGGATTGAAATTGATGATAACAATTTTACGTTGTCCATGGTAAACATGCAGTGTTCCCTTTCTGCCTGTTCAGGATCAAAGTTTTATTGATTATTGGAAATAGTTTACAACCTTTCCCAAAAATGTGGACAGACCCAAAACTTAGTGAGGTGACACATTTGCTGAGAAAAAGATTAGGTCATTATTTAGAAATATTGCTGCAGAAGTAATGAAAGAGAGCAGAGGTTTCAACAAGACTAAAGACATAGTGCTGTGTTGTTTTAGGATGGAAATATAATGGGAAATCTTGCATTTTGTATAACACAGGCATACTGGTAAAGTTATGCTTGTCTTGATTTTCAACAGCCCATGAAGCAAAGGGGGATCTTATGATAGCGTTATTCCTTCGGTGTGGTGTATGTATATTGGTCTTTATCGTTTTAGATAGACATGAATGGTGATGCCGATTGGTTAATGTCCCAATTAATATTTCCCCGTATACCGAGTAATTTTTTATACTGGATATGAGCCCCGCCGTATTACGTAAGCTTACACCAAGTTTTCACATCCCTACTTACATGCATTAAAAATCTATAGATGTAATGATCTTTCGCATCTGTGGAAGAGGACTTTTTTTTTTGTCCAGCACCTTCTGAGGAGTACAAGCAAATATGGCCTTTTTTTTTGTAAACACTTGGTTTGACCTGCTGGGCATCTCGTAAAGTGTTTTCAAGGATTGCCCGTCCAAAATGACAAATATCAACATTAAGGACATTCATGAAATTCATTGAAATCGTAAACTTAAATTATTTTCAGAACACGGAACAATTTGCATGGTGTGATCTTAAACAAGTATATTCCGAGTTTTAGTATATTGCCTAACGTAACACTTAAAGAACCGTAGTCGTCGTAAACGTATCTGTCGGGCCTTGTGTTAGGCGTGCTGTTCTTGATGAAAGACGTGCTTCACCGAACTTAGTCTCTATACGTTACCAGTATGCCTTCATACTAAAGCATGGTTTGGTATATTCGGCTTGTTGTATCACGCCATATTGCAAAAGCGTGGCAGGAGGGAGGTAACGTCTCTGTCGCGGTATGAACGTCACAGGAGGGATTTCTTTCATGCTAGGCTGGAATTGGGCACGTTGAATACCAGATTTATGCAAACATGTATCATAACCCATGACCTCTTCTCGATTTATCACATAATGGAACATAGGTATTCAGTTCTTTTTAGCAATTTTGTATCCATTCGAATATTGTAACATATCGGCTGCATATTGGGCTGGACATGGATCTCAGAGGAAACTCTTGGCCGAAACTTTAAGAATCCATCTTTTATAATGTTTTAAAATTAACAATTAGTGCATATAGAGGTGATATAAAATTGTAATGTTGTAATTGTGATATGCACTCTTGTGTAACGAGCAGGGGCACATTTTTAAAGAACGGATTTGGGCTGGCGACATTGCGATAAGCAAGAAGATGAATCTTTAGCCTTATTGCTTATACTTTCTCATCCGGTAACAACTTCTAGTCGGTCATTTTGAAAACAGAACTCACGATAATTATATCATAAACTTAACCAAATAAAAAAAACTTCAAACAAACAAAAAAAGAAAACGTAAAAAAACAAACAAACTTTTTGAACACTTTACGGGAAGGATGACCTGCTCGCAATCCCAAACTAAATATTTTTCTACTGATAAATTTTCACTGGTCGCTCAGTAAACAAACATTGTTACAGTTCCCCTTGTGTTTGGGAGGACTAGTAACCAATGTGATGCTCAAAGAATAGTTAGGGCTTTTCCTCTAGCCTAAAGCCCGGAGGATCAGGATGGGGGCGGCGCGCTTCCCGGTATTTCTGCAAAATCTTGTTAAATCAGCCCATTTGGACAAGTTTCAGCCTTCCGCCCGCGGGTAATTTTGACGTTTCAATCCTGGATCCGCCCTTGCCTACTTACAGACTACAGTTTGCACCTGGCGGCAGAATTTTAAATCGATGCAATGCCATCATAGTGTAGACTACTGTGGCCATGACATCTTGGGCTAGGACTGCCTTGTTGGGGCACATTGGATGGCAGCTAAAACTGGACCATAGTAATCACGATGATGCGGTTTAGTTCCTGTGCAGTTAGTATCTTGTTGATGTAATTTGTAGGCCTCCATAGAGACAGGCCTTGTCTAGGCCTACTGACCACTTATGTTGATTATGGGGCTGTGCTAATCCAGATTTAAATTCCAAATTTAAATCTACCTTGAGGTATTTGTTCTACTTAAGGATATAATTCATGTCTACTAAATGATAAATTCGTTACCCACTGTTGTCTATGGCAATTACGGGAAAAATATCTATGTTGTTTCAAAATCACAGGGCCGGGTGATATTGGAAACAAACCATAAATATTTTTCGTGTATTGCGTGACCAAACAGGGGATAACTAATAGTATGTGTATAGCTGTTTTCCATTGTTGGTTAGGGTGTTTCTGCTGTCATGTGAAAAGTCTGACTTCGGTTTTCGGTAGAGTCTTCCGATGATGTGACATTTGAGTCAAAGGTATCTCGGGGTCAAATTAGATATTTTGTACCTGCCAAAATTTCGCTGGCAAAGGGGACTATAGAAATCCCTGCGTCCGTGCGTGCGTGGTGGGTGAGTGCGGGGCCACGCAATCCTCTGGATTCTAAGCAAGTTGTGGGGTTGTCGCCTTCTTCGCAACATGATGAATCTCACGTAGGCGTTGGCCCTGGGATTTGGATGTATAAAGGGGTCGTGACATAGGTCAAAGGTCAAAATGGTCATAAAATAGGGTCAAATTTGGTCAAAAATAGGATATATTGTTTATAAGGCCTTTGTAAACACGATATCTTTTGATCTAAGCAAGTATGGGGTCCATTCTTCGCACCATAGATGCAAACAAGTAGACGGGTGGTTGAGTTCGGAGGTGGGGTATGTCGCATGGGTCAAAGGTCAAATCATGGTGAAAAATAGGGTCAAAATTTGGTCAAAAATAGGATATATTGTTATAAGCCTTGTAAACCCGATAATTTTGTCTAAGCAAGTATGGGTGGCCCATCTTGCACAATAGATGTTCACCCAACAGTAGACGGTGGATGAGTTCGGAGGTGGGCATGTGGCATGGGGTCAAAGGTCAATGCGGCAAAAATGGGGTTAAATTGGCTTATATAAGTATTGGCAATTGTGGCAGGATGATGAAACTTGGTTGGGTGTGGACCAATTTTTGCTGCAGGTAATGTCAAGGTATGGGGTTATTCCAGGTCCAACTAACTCATCCACATTGTGGTCGGTCAGTAAATTTGTGGCTGTGGTCAACATTTCTAAACCCTAAAATTGTGAAGGTCCATTTCATGGTCAAGTAGGATCATCTAAGGTCAAAATCAACTACAAATGTTGTGATGGTCAATGCCTAAGTCAACATGATACCTTCAAATTGCAACTGCTATGGCAGAAGCGCAGTTGGTTTGAAGAACCAATCTTTCCATCCACAATTCTCCCGTGATCTTACATGTTAGATGTCCCTCTAATTGACTATCGTGACGTGGCGGCCTGGGGCGAACTTTGTGGTTCTGAGAAACCGCCTGTTGACTTGCTTTGGGAAACTGACTCTAGGGGAATCTTGCGGTTATTTTATACTGTGTAAGGAAAAATATTTGGTAAAGGGGGAAGCAGTTTTAAGCTGGTATTCTGAAAACAAAACTGGCACATGAATGTGTCGTGTATGGATCAACTCCAATGGATGCCGTCATGGCGTGTTACTGTGCTATCATTTGTAGACTGTCAGTAGTATTCAAAACTGACGGAAAGCTGCACAACAATTTGGGCTTTTCTTTACATGTTGCCAATTATAAACATGCAAAAAAGTTATTGAGTTGAAGGTCACAAAATTGCTGAATGGGTTCCGAAACATATGTAAAGAATTTTGTTTCAAGTACAAGAGCAAAATAAATTAGACGACTACACATTTCATTTAAAACCCTGGGATGAGGGGTTGGGCCGCTGACAATTACTTCACTAGTGACCATAATGAATTGAGCAGTCCTTATGAAGTGCATCATCAAGTGCATATACTTTGTGATGGAAAGGCTGCCAAATCATCAGGGTCAACAATTTAACCAAGGGTCATGGCTCCACCTTTGGAGAAACTGTTTATTTAATTTGAGGAATGCTGCAACATCCAGCAGTATCAAAATCACATATGATCATACTCTGTTGTTTAAAATAAATGTGTCATGGAGGCGGGCGGTTGAGGGCTACTTTTAAAATGAAGTAGTTCCATTATATTATTTAATGCACAATTAAAGAAGAGCTATGGTACGAACAAAATGTGCTATATAAAGAATGTCTTGAACCATCCAACTTCACAAATCGAGAAATGAGATTAGAAGACTCAGAGGCGGTATTTCACCTTATGGACCCATACGAAAGAAGATGGTTGGTATCAGTCCATATGTTAATATGTTAGGTTACCTTTGTGAATTACATGAAAGCAATCTGATTCAGCTCTAGGGCACCTATCAAATGGTAGATTATTGATTCGTATGGCATTTTGCCAGTACTATAACCAGGCGTGGCAAGCATAGGGTACCCGGCGGGTGCGCGGTATCCCTCGGTTATTCTGCAAAATAGCCGTGCAAAATAAGCCCATTGAACAAATTTCAGCTTCAGCTCCTCGGTAATTTTGATGTTTTCAAATCCTGGATCTGCATCTTCGTATAATGCCATTTTGTCTGGCCAAGTTACAGTTGGGAGATGACAATGTGTTGTACAGCTATATTAGCCTAGCAAGGTTGAAAATCCGACTTTGAATGGAAATTGTAGGAGTCTTAATAATATTTTTTACTTTGTGGACTTGATTAGACCAGGTAAATTTATTTAATGTAGGCCTGATTCTCAGTTCATGCCATTACGCACTCTTTAACATATACCTTTTTATGGTGGGGGGGGGGGGGACTTTGTAGTTTGTTGTAAAATTGCAACTGGTTCCCATTCCAATGTTTTTCAATTGTACAGTTTTTATACCTGATCGTTGAAGTGTGCTCACCAGTTTCAGAAGGTCTATGGTGCTTCGGGCAGCTTGAAGTCCAAGCAACAAAACTGCTTAATTTGTTAATATAAAACCTGTCTGAGGTTTATGTAATTCATGTGTTCAGATATTTAAAAGTATGTTTGTATGCTTACAGCAATATTCAAATCTGGGTAAGACCAATCCCGAAGGCCACTGTTGTGAAAGGGGTCATGATTTGTATAATTCCAATAATCACAATACAGTGACACCCCAATGGTGAGCTTTAGAAAGCAATGTTTTCCTGATGCTTCATGGGCCAATAATCAACATCAGAGCCAGCGTAAGGATGCATCAAAATGCCCGTAATGGCAATCAATTTCTTTCTTAGTCTTGATGGTTCATCATACTTAACTGCACTGCAGTGCAGTGACAAGTGATGGAAACCATCTCTAACTCAATGCAGCAGAAACCAGTTCAAATTGCATTGTCTGCTGCATGTTGAGACAGATAGGTTTTATCCATGCAGTGTTTTGTTGTTTTTGGGGCAGTGAAGTACTGAATGGACCTGTGTGTCACTTGTTCAAATTAATACCTCCACCAAATTAAAATTCATTCGGATGTCGGTAAGTGTGTGTGTGTGTGGGGGGGGGGGAGCTTAAAGATTCATACACAAAGTCAATAGGATGTTTTGTTGATTTTTGACAAAACACACAAAAAGTGATGATCGTCATCTGCAATTTTGCCAGAACTTGAGGTGTTTTATGAGGTTAGGTAAACATTTTTACCAGATATAAAATAATAATATACTAAAAGGTCATCATCATTAGTAGACAACTTAAATTTTACCAAATTCATTTCAGTGGAGGCAAGGCAATACATGGAATACTGAACCAAAACATGACCCATAGCTTGTGGACACGAGGATGCCTAAGAACAGTGTATTGTAAGTTTGGGCCTTTATAACTGGTTACATACCATGTCAACACTTTATTTACAAAGAGTTGTCTGCTATTGAAAGAAAAAATGCCATCTGGCTTTCCCAAAAGAGGAAAAGAGTTTTTTGCTTTTTATTTTAATAATAGTGCCACTTGTTAATGGTACTGGGTGTTTTCTTACCAACAACTATGTCATATTATGTAACTGGTTATAAAGGCTTGAACTTAATACAGTATCCTACAAACTAAACCACAAGCTTTGTATAAGGATCATGTTTGGCTATTCTATGGTGTGCATTTCCTCCATTGAAATCATTTTAGTAAAAAAGAATCTTTCTGCCATGAGGATGTGACACACACACCGTCGGCTGCCTCACATAGTGATGAATTTGACATTTTGGACTTTTGAAGAAATTGGCATATACTGTTTTGTACTATCCTCTACAAATTAACCAAATTTCAAACCTCAAAGTGGCTAATTAATTAAAATATTAATAATAATCAGTAACAACGTATTTGGTGAAAATCTATTCTGCGCAGCCAACCAGCATTGTGATTTCATCTGAAGTGTCGGTTTCACGTATTTGTTGGACGTATTTTTCAATTCACGGTTGGAGCTGCTCTTGTCGTTTTCCATATTGACGTATTGCGCAAAAGCGTTAGCAACTAGTTGCGCGGACGTATTTGATTGCACATTGAAATTGCTATTGTCATTTCACATAGGTTTCGTCTTATTGAACATACTATTTGCGCATATCTAAATAAATGAAGTTGATTTGTTAAATAATTGAAATTTAAATAGTTTGGCGATTTTCAAAACTATGTTTTCAATGAAAGTATGTTTTAATTAACAGTATGGAGAAATTAAAATCTCAAAATTTCAAAGCAGTTTTTCTCGAAAAAGCTATTTGCACACATACGTCAGTATGTGACGCGGCCGGAAGTACAAAGGTTTCATTAAACGTATTATGCAGTTATGATACTTTTTGAAGTACAAATGAAGATAAACTTATAAGATTTATTATTGTTATGCACTGGGAAGTTTCTGGTGTTAACCTCAATGAGTAAATAAATGTGTGTGGAATGGGACTTCAATTCAATGACAAAAGAAAGTGCTATTGCCAAAAGATTGTTGGGTATTTTGTAATTTTTATTTTAATGTTTCAGGTGGTTGAAAGAATATTAGTGTAGCAGATTACATGGGTTCCAATGACACCCCCCTTAAAGTGACAGGAGGAGATTTTTAGGATACAAATTCACTCAATTACTGGCTCGGTTGTAGACCACCAACCGAGAACGTTTTGAGGTTTATTGATCAAACAGGTGCAAAGAAAACGCAAACCTGTTTTGAACTTGCCTTGCTTGTAATCGTTCCCCCTAGACCACCAATGCTTTGACTTTTGTCGTGCACGACAGAAACTACTTACTCTCCATCTTATTAATAAAGACGGGATTCGGCTTATTCACTTCAGTGTGATCTAATACATGGTAAGCATTCCAAAATATGTAAAAAAAACGGAGTTCGAGAAAAATTGGGGCGATTCTTCCTGGAAATTCTGTCCCTTTAAAACTATATTCTAACATGATTTTTAGAATCAAGATGACACTTCTTAAAGAATGTGATGTTACCAAATCAATATTGTCCACGGGGTCAGTTGGCGGCCATCGTGAATCTATAACAGATCAGTCATATATAAATGGTTTGAATTTAATTGAAAGTATCTCAAATGATTCGCCTCATTATATGTGAATCGGAAAATAAATACTTTGGCATATTCTGATGTTTAGGTACTGGCTATGGGTGAAAAAGGATGGTCATTAAAACTTTTGAGTAGTCCATTTTCAGGGAGCCAAAACTCTGAACTGATGGATCTTGGAACAAAAATTGTGTCAAGTGTGGTATCGAGCAATCCAGAAGTGTAGTTTGCAATTTCTAGGATGTTTAGTTAGGCAGTTAAAAGTTGGTGAAAGTTGCCCTCTTGTCAAAGGACATCGTGGAAGGAGAGAAGGAGGGCATCTATAATCATCATAGTATATTTTCACCATCAATTTTGAGTTGGTGTTTACAACTACTACTTCATGTACGCAAGGTGTTTTTATCCCCAAAATTCCACTGGTTATCAAGAAAAAAATGAGAAAAAATTGAGGAAACTTCAGGGGCATGCTCTCTGGAAAAAGGAAAGCTTGGAGGTGCCTTCATTTCAATAACCATTTATTACTTTTATGAAGAAACAGGAAGATGTTGCATAGATGCCCTTTGTTTATGGAGCTTGTAAGCGACGCCTAGATAGACCTTTTGTCCTTCATAAGCTATAAAGAACATGAGGCAGCACTTTATACCAGATGACCCAAATACCTATTAGCTTTGCTCTAAGATTGGGATTATATAACGTCTTTACACAAACCAAGCAGACTCAGGAATACAACACAATGGCCAAGGGGATCGCGCTCTTGTAGATCATGAACAAGTTAACTATATACTTATGAGATATAGAAGATCACAATTCCCATGGCGCAATTCAATAACTTTCATTCACAAGTGTAGTGAAACATATGCATCCATTGTTTTTAGTATGATTGATGATACCCAGGACAGCAGTCGTCAGCTGTTGTAACATGTGCCAGTACAAGTACCTGAACTGGAGGCCCTTGATATGAGGTGATGTAGTGAGTAGTATTATATTGTGATGCATGTTTTAAGGTTCGATGTTTTTAAACGTAATAAAATTGATAAAACGTAATTGGGACACGATATAACACATCGTTGTTGAGTTGTCGTTAAAATTTAATAACTCACTCACTCACTCAAGTTGCATACTGAACTGAGCCTTGGTAGATAGTTGATGTGGTATCGGTTTGTATGTTGGAAATAAGATGCTGTTGTTTTTTGGCCATTCTATTTAGTGTTCCGGGCCCCAGACAACAAAATGGAAAATGAGGTCTTCCCCCCCCCCACGAAAACAGAATGCCAATATATAATGGGCTAAAGAAGATAGCAAAGCGGCATTGTGGTCTTGGGGGGAAGGGTTCAAATTGGAAATTCCAATTACCATTGAAAGCCTGCTTGATTCAAACTTTCAATATTAAAAAAAGTCGGTTTTAGGTTAAAGTGGGAATTTTTGAAAAACCAGCAAAATGGTAAAACTTTAAGCAAGTCGCTTTATGATGCAAAAATGTTCAAATTCATCCGTTCATATGAAAACTATAGAGGGTGTCCTTCATTCCTGATCGGCAGATTTTTTTTGTCCTTTGCATGCTTTGTTAATTGGGGAATACTAGTCTCTTTCCAAAAAATATACCAAACAGAAGATCGTTAAATCATGGAAATTCTATATTTCCAGAGCTCATGCTCATACCAACAATTGATATCCAATTTTGTCATGATTGAAGCATTTGAAAAAATTGGGCCACCTGTACAATGAAACCATTAAAAGGTTCAATGACCCGTTTGTCACTTTTCACCCATATCTACTGTAACTAAACATACAGACATGCAAAACTGTATACTTTTTATTCTTATGCTGATGACGATCATTTGAGATGCTCTCAATAAATCAATAAATTTTATGCTGATCTGTTTGGATCTCAAAGATGGCCGCCAATGGACCCCGTGGGGACAATTATTGATTTTTGGTAACATCCAAAATTCTTTAGATGTCGTTGTAAAGATTCTAAAAAGTCAGTTACAATTGTAGTTTATGTGAGGTGCATGGAACTCATAATCTGACTAGACTATACTTTGTTCACACCTAATAGGCAAAAAATTATTCGTTTTTTGTTGATCCGCGGTCGTGAAAGTAATTCCATTACACGAGCGCGCTTCTAGGCCACAAGCGTGTGACCGCGATACAATCAAGCCACTGCGCTCACTGCGGTGTGTGCTTACACCAGTTGCGCCACCCGCGCTATTCTGTCATCAATTCGCGGCGTGTAGAGTCTTGCCAATTTGGTGATCAACAAAGTATAGATAGATCTTACAAAGTAGTAGAGAGAATAATCTGAAGGTACATATGTCAAATTGTTCATGTCTTGGTCATATACTGCATGAACAGAATGATCTGTGTGAAGGAAGTACGAGTACCATAACAGCAGATGGGAAACAGTACATATCACCTGGACCTGATCAAGCTCATTTGTGATCTATGATTTTGGGTCTACTTAGGCTGATTCAATGAATCGGTAAGCATGAAAAAATGGGGTTTCTATGCAATTAATTTAAATGTCCTGGTGTCGCGTTAATCTACTCCTTGCCACCATGCCAAAGTTTCCAATGCATCTGACATTAACTGCATCAATGTTGGAGACTAAGTTGAAGATGCTGGATGAACCATCCCAGACTAGTGCTAGTTCTAAAGTATATCACGTATGAAGACTGCCACTCAGTTTATTTGATGAGAGAATGGGAGAGCTGTGAGGGCAGGAAAAAATTACACAGCTGTTTGACCCCATACCAAATTGTCTTATTTTTAGAACAATTTTAAGCAGTGACGACACAATTTGACAACTGATATCTAAGTAGGGACATGTAAGAGCTATCATTGCTGCAAAAAAATCAGATAAATCATTGCAGACACAAAGTCATGATTTGTCTGTTCTAGTGCCCTCTATATGCCCATCCCATAAAAAGGGCGTAGAAAACGCGATTTTTAAGAAAATCATATTTGCCGCAATTAAATTTCGTAAAATTTACACGCATGTTAGTTAGTGGACTCTATTCCAAATCATTTGCCAAAACGTGTCGCCAGTGATTTTTGTTTTGTTTTATTCTGGTTTTTGTCATAAAACATGAGAATTTCAAACAGCTTGAATATTTTTGGAGTGTATGAAGGAATTGGAGTAATAGAGGAGTAACACAGGTATATTGGAAGAAACAGAGTATATGGGAAATAGAAAAATAATTGAACGGGCAAATAGGAGAGGCAGGAGAGATACGGAGTGTGGAATGCCGAGTGAAGGAGGCGATAGTGAGAAAGAAGATGCATCTAAAGATTGTTTTGTTTGAAAAAACGGTACAAGAAGAGACAGGAGGTATAGGAGATTGAAGAAGCGAGCCAAGAAAGTGGTGGCAAGGTGCGGCTGAGTGAGTTGAGAGAGAATCCAAACAGGGTGTATAAGATTGTGAAAGCAATGAAAAATGATGGAAGAGATGTCCGAAGGGGAAAATGTATGAGGGGAAGTGATGGAAAGTTGAATGGGATGAGGAGAGGGATCCAGAAGTAATGGTTAGACATGATGAGTTTGTATGAAGGAGCAAAGAACCAGAGTTAGAGTGGGGTCGATTTGTCTGGGAGTTTTGGAGGTGCAGGTGTGGGCATCAAGGTTCTGTACTTTTGCCATTGATTTTTGCATGTGATTGTGTTTACGGAGAGTGCAAAAAAGGTTTTGGAGAGTGAGATGGTGTTTATGCTGATGACTTGGTTTAAATGTGTGAGATAATGGAGGGACTGAGAAGTTTTGGAAATGAAAGAAAGGCTTTTGAGATTAAGGTCTGAAGTAAACCTTGGTATGAACAAAAGTGCTTGGTGTGCGGGTGTAGAGGAGGTGGGCCTTCTGTGTCGGCGCTTCCGTTGGTGTCTTGGGCGGTGTCGTAGTCCCATGTGGCATGTGTGGGAAAGAGGGTAAAAGCAAATTTCCGTGTGGTGTGGGAATGGATCCATGGGAGATGCACCAGAAGAAGATAGTGGACCCCAGTTTGGCAGAGATTTTTTTGTGGGATATGTGAGAGGGAGCCTGGAGGATAAAATGATTGAACAGGAGGAAAGTTGTGTGATGAGTGGAATCGGTGAAGGAGTTCACGTCCCCTGGGGGACAGGGTTAGTGGTGGTGGATGCAGGTGGCTGTGACAGCTAAGTGAGTACGGATGTGTGAAATTAAGTGGAATGTATGGAGTCGTTGGAAGATACCTATGAAGATGAAAGGTAAATTGTGTATAAGAGTACGATCAGTGATGCTGTACATATGGGATTCAGAAAGGTGTCTGAATCAAAAATGAGATGGGGATATTGAGGAGGACAGAGAGAGCAATGTATGAAGCGATGTGTGGTGTGAAGTTGATGATAGGATGGAGGACTGAGGACTTGATGCAGATGGTTTGGAAGAAGCTGTGAACCGGTTGGCAACGGTGAAGAATGTTCGTTGGTTATGGGCATGCTGAGGAATAATGACGGCATTTTTAAATAGGGCTTTTGAGGTCGAGTTTGGAGTTTGAGGAGGAGGGGATGTCCTACGAGACTTGGAATAAGCAAGTACCTGCGGAGAGTAGGAGGGTTGGGTTGAGGATGGAGGATTCATGGATCGGGTGAGGTGGAAGGAGGGAGTAAGGGCAGTTGCTGCGAGTGTGAGGTGAATCCGGCTACTACTACTAACTACTACTGCACTGCGACTACTACTAGCTACTACTCCTACTACTACTACCTACGTTCTCCTGAACATCTTCCCCCTTCTCTCTTTCACCTCCCTTAGTCCATTTGAAATGGAAATGGAAATTGTCAGAACCCTCAACAGGTATACAGGGAAGAGTATCTTCTTCTTCTGGTCAAGGTATCAAGGGGTAATTATGATCCAATTTGTAATTATTTCAAATTTGTGTTCAAATTGTTGGCATGGGCTGTTACAACAGGAAATACTTTACTTTATTATTCTCCAAGGTATTTACATAGATTATAGTGCTGATGCCCCTTAGACCCTGTGGACCCTCAATATTTTCCCATTATTATACTTAAATGTCAAAAATAAATAACCTTTATTCTGATTACTTTCTGCCCTTATTCAAAAGCGCGATCTTTGATTGTTTTTAGTTTACTGCCCATTATTCTGCGATAATGGGTCGCGAATGCGCCGATGCGTGATGCAAAGCAATCATGCTTTTTCGGCGCGTGTTACCATCACTATAGGCGCACTCGCTAACCTTTATGCGGAGGAAACACGGCGCGCTCTGTAAAGACGTAACTGTTCCTTTTTAGTAAGAAATTGCCATTTTTTCTGTTGTTATTTCATTTAATTGGGTTATAGAATAGAAATAAAGGGTGCGATGTCCATGTTTTATGCCGAAATACTGGTGTCCTCGCGTAAAAAACATTTGAATAATGGGTCTCGGCTTCTCCTCGCACATTATTCATGTTTTTATCCTTGCCTCGACACATTATTCTTGCATAACATGAGACATCTTACCCTTCTTTCTTAATTTACATTACTATCCAACAGTATGAAGAATTTGAACCATTTAAAAAGAATATGGCATTCTGAATTTGTTTTACTAGGCTGACCTGAACCATTTTAAAGAGACATGAAATTTCCAGTAAGGAGCCCCCAATTTTTCTCGCACCCTGGTTTTTTTTACATATGTGGAATGCTTACCACTGTATTAATCACACCTGAAGTGAATAAAGCCAATACTCCTCTTTATTAATAAATGAGGATTTAGTAGTTCTGTCGTGCACGACACAGTCAAAAACATGGTTTTCTACGGGGGAACGATTAAATTAGAGGCAAGGTCAAAACAATGTTTGCGGTTTCTTTTGCACCTGTTTGTCCAATAAACCTTCGAAACGTCCTCGTTAGGTGGTCTACAACCATCCAGTGAAATTTGAGAGATATCGTATCCTAACAAATCTCCTCCTGTCACTTTAACCTTTTTAAAATTGTCCAGATAGAGCAATCTTACTTTTTATCCCCTGGTATTTTTGAGAAAGTGAGTATATCTACTCGCCAAGGCTCGCGATAGGCTTTTTAGCATGTATGTTTTGCTACACATTTTCTGGCATTTGCTATGGCAATTTTAAGATTGTTGTAGCAATTTTCCCCATTCGTTTTCGCAACTATCAATATGATCAAAGCAAGAGTTGTTGCAAAAATTGCTACACAAATACAAATCCTTCAGCGCGAGCCACTCTACTCGCACACCTTTTTGACACCCTGTAGATAAAAAAATTAAAAAAAACATAACCACATGATAACGCAGGACTACTTCAATGCTGATATCACAAAGCACCGCTTGCATAATACTAAACCATAACCATTATACTAAAGTAAACCCAACCGCATTTACACCATTTTTTAAATGTTACCTTTTTTTTTTTTTTTTTTTTTAATTTTTTAGGTTTTTTCTTTTTTTAAAGTATATAGGCCATGGAAAGATACGATGATTTTCAAAACTTTACATTCCCCGCACTTCAGCCTTTTCGTCTAGCTATTTGAAAAGATTTAAACATAAAAATACAAATAAAGAATTAAAAAAAAAAAAAAAAAAAATAATAGCACTCTTAAAAGTTACTTAGTCTTTGCCAAAGACGCCTCACAATATTTTTGTCCACTAGAGCCGTGCCGAAGGCGCGTGTTGAATTGCGTACCCTCGGCCGGCGCAGCGCCGTCGTTTACATTGCCCACAGCTGTTTGCCCCTGCAAATTGTCTCTTTTAGAGCAATTTTAAGAATGGCGACCCAATTTTGACAACTGTGATAAGTAGGGACACGGCAAGACCTATTTACCTCCGGAAAAAAAACATTGCGGGAATTTTGCCCCAACAGTGTTTTCCCAGGAAGGTAAGGAAATTTATCCGAAAAAACCGTGGCGTACGAGGCAGTCGATCCGCAGGGGGCAAATTTGTAATCGTCCCGTGATTTCCCTCCATTAGGTTCGAATTTTGACCAAATGCGCGCGTAGCGGAGAAAATTGTCGAATTTAACTTAATTTTCCAAATTTTGGCCTGAACTTGGTTTGAAATTCCTCGAACATGAGGGAAAAATGCACATTTTGGCCATATCGTGCCCGCTTTTTCGAGCCAGACAGGGGGCAACTTGCCCCCCTGCCCCTCGGTCCCGGTAACGCCACTGTCCGAAAATAAAGAAAAACACAAAATATATTCTGGGAACGGCTATGAGCAGGAGCTCCCCATAAGGAGCTATATAGCACATTCTTGACAGGGACTCATCCGCAGGGACTGTATCCCCCCCGCAAACTAAACATAGCGCAATGCCTTGATGAAAGGCTAAACCGCACTATGTTCGCCTTCTCAGTCTTTTAATTGACCCGCGTGACGGTGGACATTGGTGTTAATACCAGTATGCTGTTACAATAGTATTGACTGTAGATCTTGCAAAGTTACAAAATATTTTTGGCAATTGACACATTTAATAAATTTGACTAGTGTGACCTTGTACAATTTTTTAAAGCAGTGTAATCATGAACCTTCAAAAAGATATCTACGCTATTTACAAGTTGAAGCTTAACAAGACACAGGTCCTGGGGTGTTCGTCCGCTAACTCCCGTCTAATCTACTTGCATACATTTCCATGCCTAGTGGATCAACTTATCCAAGCACTGGTAAATGGTATGAAAGGTCTATTGTGGTAAGGACATACGCAATAGATTATAACACGTCGGTTTACGCATGAGGTCCGAAAAAACCGGACCCCTGTTATTACAGATGCTATTCACGTTTTACGCAACATTCTGGGTACTGCATCAACATAAAAGCTCTGCTTCATGTAATTAAATTGTAATACATACATTATTGAACCAAATATGACAGAAAAAAATTACTCCTAGCTATGGTCAAAAACCCTCTGCAAGCTTCAACTTTGTTACAAGATTAATCCATAAATCCTATTTGATGAACGTTTTAAGCAAACATTCTGGGTAAAATTAACTTAGAACATTGGATTTTTTCACTATGACTTTATTGTGTCTATTTTTTGTTGAAAAAAGATAAAAAAAATAAAAAAAATAAAAGGATTTAAAAAAAAGTTGTGATTGTGTCTTAATTAACCACCCCCTATTTTTTAATACTATTTTTATGAGAAAAAACACTACCCAACATTAATCTGAATTATTTGCATATATAACATGTGTTGCCCTTCCCACCTTTCCCCTCCACTGAAGGTGCAAGTTGAAGGCAAAGCTATAAATGAGACAGAATGTTCAAATGACATTTTATTATTGATTTATTTAATTTTTAAAATGCAAAAATCCATCCACATGCTAATCCATTGGAACTATGTGTACATGTAAACTTGAAAACAACCAGGTCATAAACTGGTACAAATCATCACCAGGGGGGACTGTTTATCTGTGGCTTGGTTGGCTTAGCTTTTTTTTTTTATATAAGGTGTGATTTATTAATTATATTGTCATTCCAGGGAATGGTTATGACCTCCTGATAAACCTGCACAACAGAACTGACCTGATGCATTCTAGGGTACCATGACTAATTAAATGACACCAGGGTGCCATCTTTTTATCATGAGTGGAGGGTTATTGAACTGTGCAAAATTTTGAGATGTTGAAAAGTATATGATGATGTGTCAAAGCTGTTAGAACTCTGTGCTAATTTGAGAAGACATGCATGGAGAGGAAATTAAATCTCACTGCCAGTATAAACTTCGCCCGCCATTAAAAAATAGGCCCTAATGATAATTAAAACAATGTTTTTTGATTCAGCAATTAAAACATAAATTTGAATAATTTTATACCTAAGAAGGATGAAAGCAGTCACAATAGCACATGGAGGGGGACATACTTGTAAGCCACACAATTTTGCACACTGCCAATCACTATTTTTTTTGAAAATGACAATGACACGAAGTAGAAAGTTTCCGCTAACATAGCTAAAAAAGCATGAGTTTGAATTCAAATCACACCCAAGTTTTTAGAGAAAAAAGATCAATTGCCAGTTTTTGGGAAAATTCATTAGCCGGTGTCTTCCATACTACGTTTAGGCAGTGGGGGCGCATGAGGGTGCAAATCCCCCCCCCCCCCCCACCCCCACCCCGCCGAAAGGAAACTAAATCAGCGATTTGGGGATTTAAATCAAATTTTGGCCAAATAAGACGATTTGGAGCATAATTGGGTAAAATGTCACTTTTTTAGATTTGACCTGACACAGAAATTTACTTTCCCTCCCAAAAAAATCAACCCCCCCGAAAAAAAAAAGAAAGTCTGACGACCGCCACTGGGGTTAATAACACGAATTTTTTAAATTGGGTCTTTTGGTTGGACTGTGTTTGCTGAAAATGAAGGGGGTTGGTTTATTCACTGCCTTCATTACAATACATACCTTTGAACTGGCAGTTCACCCCTCCCCCCCCCCCCCCCCCATCCATCGGGCTCTTCTGTTAACTTGTTCAAACGTGGTTATAAATATTACGCAGTGAATCTGACAATTAAAGGCCTAAGCTTGATATGGAAAAAAATATCACAAGGCGGTGAATACTTAGCCTCACCCAACTTCCTTGCTAAACGGTAAATACTAAATTGTGCCTGTGAGGTTGCTGAATTTTGCAACTATACACGCTTAGAAAAGTTCTAAATCCTGGCCGCAATGAAGATAAAACTTACAGTGTCAAGGCGATTTTTCCAAATCACAACTTGACTGTGTGTAATACTTGCCAAGTCATTTTAGTGACTATTCAGTTTACAAGACTCAAAATTATTCAAGTTTAAACCGGCGTCAGGAGTTTTCCGAGATTGAATAACATCAGGTCTCTTTATCAACTTGGGGGCGGACGGCCACGGAATTCCACTTTTGAAGTGCCACATACATTAAAATAAGCGAAATCTGAAGAAAGAACTTATGATTTTTTCTATTTGTCATAACGGACGCAGGAGTGTGGGGGTCATGGGAACACCCATGACCACATCAAAGCGCCATAAATCGGTTGGTGATTTCTTTCTTATTATTGTGATTCGTTTTGGTTGTGTTGCTATATCGAAGCGGCTTGACCGCCATCGTCTGCAGCACTGATGTATACCAAGAGCTACCAATTGAGGGCGCGGATCAGGAGAAAAAAAAAATCACTCAGCACAGAAAGAAATTAATACGCTGCTCATCAAACAGCATTATTGGACACAAAATTAACATCAAATTTCAACAAATTTCAATAACTTTACACTCAACATTCCATAAGATCTAATATGACCATTCTCAAAAAACCAACAGAATTTTTATCAATTATAAGTGACGAACTATAATAGAATGTAACCTTGTGGATTGCTATGCATGTGTATATGGTGGTGATCAGGTGATGTGGCTAGCTATTTGTAATACTTTTCGCGTTCAGTTCCTTCCTGCTTGCCAATTCATGCATGCCTTTAAGAGCGTTGGACCGCTGTTATCTTGGAAAACTGCCTATTGAAAATGTGATGAGGCTATAGTCAAGGGTATAGTTATCTTAACTGTTGCCTTTCTAAGAGCAAATTAAAAAACATAAGATAAAAAAGAGACAAAATTTGTCTACAATGAAAAAACTCCATTTTAGACTTAATGATGGAAATCCATAACATGAGGATATTTCAATGAGACGAAAGTAGTCAAGATTTCGTCAAATGGGGCTCTTGATTTCATCAGGACTGAAGTAGGAGCAAGAAACTCGGAGTATAATACACCCGCCGGATGTCGTTAGAACTTGAATGGATGGAAAGATATTAAGCCACATGTAGGAATAGTCTATACTTGATCAACAGAGCAAAAACTGATTCACTCTGTCCGCAATATCGCTTCTCGACGTCTGGGTTATCGTATTATAACTCCAAGTTTTTTGCTCCTACTTCAGTCTTGATAAAGTCAAAGCCACATCTGACGGAAGCGTGACTACTTTCGTACTCCGGGTCCTATAATACAGAGTTCCGTGTGACTGAGTGTACTACCACCAATCTGTCTATTGGGTTCTCCATGATGCTGTATGTACATTTGTTTCAGCATGTACCAAAATGGCCTCGTCTGCAGGTACGCTTTATCCGTACATGTTGCTAGGTAGCTGACACTCTCTCATGCATGGGGGACAATCAGTTTTTTTTTTTCAACGGCTTCTAGACGCGTACTCGTTGAACAAACTATACCTTCCACATTCGGGTACTGATTCATTAATGCAATCCTTAGTAGCTACAATCTCATATAGAGAGTTTATTTCTGAGCCTTTTTTTTCACACAGCTTTTTGAAGTTCATTATTATGACAATCCAGAAAAAATATCACCGAAGCGACACAGTTTTGAAAACTGATTTGGAATTATTTAGTTCTCCACTAAACATCCTGTGTAAAATTTAGTTTTCCACGTTGTTCTATGGAGATATGGGCATATAGAGGGTGCTACAACACACAAATCATGAGCCTTTTTATGCCTAGGATGGCAACAAATTCCCCGCAACGGATTTGTTGAGGTTTTTTGCAGAGATAATAGCTCTCTCATGTCTCAACTTATATCAGTTGTCAAAAATTGTGTCCCACTTGTATAAAATTGGTTAAAAATAAAAGAGAACAATTGCATCGAGGTCAAACCGCTTGTTTGAAAGGTTTTTTAAAACATCGGTTTTTGAAAAATGGAAGCAGTGTAGGCCAAAAAAACGAATTAATGTTCACGTAACTTTTGACACTCTAAATCACTGTTTTGCTCAAGAAACAGATAAACCAACCCAAAATCAACATTTTGATGAAAATGTTATGAGGCAGTCACATCTGATTTCGCCCCAACTTTATATCAACGATTCATTTAAAAGTTATTAGGTGCGGCATCAAAAACTCTTCCGCATGTTGACTTGCGGTTTCATGGCGTAAACCATGTTTAATTGTTAGAACAATGGAAAACTTTTCCAACCTGGAAGAACCGGACGGAACCGGCAGGCAACCGTTGGTTGAGTTATGAAGCCAGCCCTTATGCTCATGGCAGTTGATCAAATTCAGGTTGTAATCTCCATCTAGACGTGCAGAGCATTGTTAGGGGAGGCTTCAAGTTCATCCGTCGGTTGACTTGCGGTTCATGACAGTTGTTGTAACTATGGTAATTGCTTCTTTAGACAATGGAAACCTGCCAACCTGGAAGAAACGGGCGGAACCGTGTAGAACTTACTTGATAGTCGGCGTACTCTGAGTCCGGGAACAATGGTGAACAATAGGGCAACGATCAGTTGACTCTCACCCAACATTTTTTCAAGCTTTATTCCGTTTTCGTCTATTGAGCCCGGGGCTGTGGCTCCCCGGCGGTCTATATTTGCTTTCACACCGGCAAACAATCAGGTGATTGGAGTTATGAAGCCTTCCCACTTAAAAAGATCAGGACGATGGACCGCTGGAATGAGGTCTGTATAGCCAACACTATATACTACCAATTACCAATTTGCATTCTTTAGGTGCTCTTAAACTTTTAACATTAACCACTTAAAGGGGATGGAACCGATTTTAAGTGTATAAGGTTTTTGTATTAATAGAATGGTTTTCACCCCAAAAACTCCATTTTTTCTGTAAAATTTGCGCCGAGATGTCAATCCTTTTTGATGTGAGAGCTAAAACTTAATTTTAAGCTCATACACGTGTAAAATTAAATTGGTCGACCAAAATGGAGCCCATTTGCGCCTAAAAACGTAAAACAAAACAGTACTGAGTTGTAAATTTGGAACGAGAAGCTAGTACGTTTTGAGTACACATGAGTACACTGTCGGGTCGAACATCATTTGGAGTTACAAGTATCAAGAAAATCGCGTACACTCTGAGTACAATTTGCTAAAAGTTTATTTCTATAGAGAAATCGAAAGAAACGGGGAGGAGAGTATCTTTATGAGTACCATTGTTCAACTCCAGTTGCTCGATTTTTATTTTCTCTTGACACCCTATAGGTACACATTTGGAACAAGAAAATTAGTAACATAATCGGTACATTTCAAGTACAGTGTGCATCGAAATATACTTTACTGTAGACATCCCATGTCTCGAGGAGTAACATTTCAAAGTCGCAGTAGCTAGTGATTTCTAGCACATTTCAAGTACAGTCATTTATCGAAATACATTAGAATGATTTAAAATGTAGTACATTTGAGTACTTTATATCAGTGTATTCGAAATGCACTCGGAAGTGTACTTTCGGTGAGTGTTCAAAATCTGTACGTGAAAACATTAGCACAAATACAATTTGAGTAGAGTATTAAAGAAAATCGCTTTTAGCGAGGGAACTTGTATCGTTCAATGTTCTTATTGCGGTTGGTTGTTTGACCAGGAAGCCAAATGTTATGGTTGCAGTGCAGTACGATTGTGTGAGATTGTGACACCACTTATACTACTGGAGATATCGATGGCAATCGGTCCAGAGAGGCCGCGATCGCATATTTTAAGTGCTATACCAATTAGCGTTATCGATTTATTCACGTAAATGTATCAAGGATTAAAATTGCAATTCCGGCCCACCCCAATCCTCGCTGGTCTTGGAATGTCTCGGTTCGATTTTAACTCCAATCTGCTTCTTTGAAAAATATGAGGTTAAGGAGGCGAGAACCTCCTCTGGGCATGGTTGGTGATCACAAAACTACCCGGCGTGCGTCTGAGTACAGCCTATAATATAGGACCCCATTAGATTCTGCGTAGGGCCCCGACCATACCTTCATATCCCCTAATCCCTAAATACCACCCCTTTAAAACATCACAGAGCGGGCCAGTGTTTGTTCTGTAGGGTGAAATTGCCCACCTATAGATCTAAAAGACAAATTGTGCCACTTCCCTTTTTTTGCGTTGATCGGTCAGTCAGGTTGGTAGTCATGTTCCCTCTTGAACCCCATAGGCTTGTCGATGGGACATGTCCTTATATGCTGTTGTTTTGTTGTCTCATCAGGGGGGCGGGGGGGGGGGGGCGAGGGGGAAACCAAGTGTAAATTATAATAAATTATTAATAATCATATAATCGTCTGTTCCCACAAATAAAACTGCAACATTTTCTGAAACAACTAAAAATGTCACTTATTTCATTTCCTCCCAATAGAGTGACTAGTGGAATGCACATGACTTCAGCCAAACCAAATGGAGTTAAAGGTCCATGGCCCGATAGCTGAATAGCCTCGTACCCAGGAAGCCAAGTTTTACAGGAAGTGGTCAACATTTTGGTCCAGAAGAAGTACATTGTTCTCATTTACCCTGTGAAATTTTAGCGGCCAAAGGAAACTTGGTTTGGAAGTTATGATATGCCCCATTTTGGTAACCAATATTAATTTTACACACTCACTCTATGGGGCCTTACAAAATCACGTTTTAGCTCTCACATGAAAACCGGTTGAAATATCGGGTTGAAACTTTACAGATGGGGGTTGGGATGAAGGCCAATCTATCAGATGAAAACAACTTCATTTCTTAAATCGGGCCATCCCCTTTAAAGATATTCAATCACCGGCCCGGTATGCGCTGTGTGCGGTAGAAAAACACTCAGATTCCCTTTCATCTGGGAGTGCGGACCATTGTGATATGTCGCGCAGCTGATTGAATAGATATCAGCGTTACCGCTCTCCAATTTCGACTGAGTACTTTCAGGACAAAAACTTAACCTCATTCACAAATAAATAAAAGATTGAGCTTCTATAGTGAGTGTTCAATTAACTTGGCCATGTTTTTCATCATTTATTTTACGAAACGGAAGAACATGAACAAACATCATGAGAGAATGTTGCTGGGCAAGGGGGCGTTGACCTAAAAAAACTTTGTGCAGCGACAAATCCGTAAACTTAGGTGCTAACTTTATTTCTATTCAATTTACGGCATTTTCAGAAGAAAATTTAGTGTCCACGACCTATATTATAATGTCCAATGGTTCGTTATTGTGAAAGAGGACGGTATTTGTCACTCAAACCGAATCGTGGAGGGTGGTAACACCTGGCCTTAACAATGCCCACATACGGGCCCATGTGTAATATCTTAGTCATGTTTGCTGAAGTCTATACAATATCCATTGAGTCTCTGTATTGGGAGGAAAGGAAATTGACGCGGTGACAGTTTATTTATTTTTAAGGAAAATGTGCCAGTTTTATGTGCGGAACAGACCGTTATGTGTTGTAATAATGGATTAGGAATTTTACACTTGCGTTTTTCCCTTAGCCCCTCGATGGGATAACAGAATTTGTATACAGTGGTATTTGGTCCACGCCCCTTAGTCTACAAGGATACCACATCGTCCTTTTTAGATCATTGCATGGTACTTATTTTGATGTGGTAGTACGTTCTAGGATTCACAGCCCTATTGAACGCTCACTCAAGGAAGCTTTGGGTCACCCCAAGTTGTATTGTGTTGTACTGTGGTGGTTGGAGGAAATATTGAGGTACTGATCTGTACATGAGTGGGATCTGTGCAATAAATTTAAAAATTTAAATTTAAAATTCATATAAATTTATATTAGAACTCTGTGGTTTTTGCTAAATCTCGTGTTGTCTATGTTACCACCTGTTAAAATAGCTGTAAAGGTGTCCGGAAAGGCAAGCGCTTTTTCTCCACGATAGCAAATTTTATTCCGGATGTAAGGAATTAAGATGAGTCTAACATAACCTGAAATTGCGGGTTTGTGTCGAAATTACTAATAGTTCTCCAGGTTGACAAGGATGGATATTATGTTGGAAATAGCAAGCGCGCACAAAGTGTTGAAAAAAACAACATGCTGTGCTCCTTGGCGGATTCGAAACCGGCGACCTCATTACCACTAGGCACGGCGCTCCAAGCAAACCGATATCAAGGACTGGGTTGGTAAAGGACGCGATAGATATCATCTATAGGTGTTAGGTTCGAAAGGTGAAGGTTTTGTCCATCGCCTTCCAAGCGGACAGCATGAGAACGGTTATTAGGGCCTTCACGGGGCTAAATTAGGTTGGAAGGACTTTTGTTGTTTGTCCTCCAGATCCACCCACCGCGTGTGGAGAAAACACAATACATGCACCTGTTCACCTGACACAGTTCGCTATTTTCGCAGGGGTGACTCCTTTGTATTCTCTGCATGGTTGGGTTGTTCTGGGGCAGGTCTGGCCAAGTTAACCTATTGACTCCCGTGGAAATACACCCTATAGGGCCCTGCACGGAAGCGTAAATTATATTGAAGGGACTTTGTTGTCCTCCAGATATCCAAGGATGCGAAGAAGATACAAATACATGCACCGGTTCACCTGAACATTAAGATATTTCTACCAGGTGATTCCTTTGTGTTCTCTGCATGCTTGGGTTGTTCTGGAGCAGGTCTGGCCAAGATAACCTATAGACCTGCCGTGCAAGCGCCCTATATACATATACAATTATATTCGTTTTTTGAAATTTAACTACTTAGTTCTCCTGGTAGACAAGGATTGGATATTTATTTTAATCTTTCTCTGGAGATGATAGACATCGCACACCAAGTGGTGAAAAAAAAACCCATGGCGCTTGGCCGGATTCGCACCGGCGGCCTCCGTACCACGACACATCTCGCTCTCTACCACCCGTCATGATTAAGCTAGGTTGGTGGAGTGCCGTGCTACTTCTTGGATTCGTTACCACACAGTATGTAAAGCAAAATTGTGTTTTTCATACAGATATTATTCTCCAGAATCCAATGGAGGGCCAAAAAAACGCTGTTGATTGTCATGTTCACTAAATATGGCGGATTATTAAAGGGCACTGCGAACGATAACTTGCCGATTGCAACCAAAAGAATACAGGACAGAATACCAAAACGAGATGGTTCAAATAGCCACTTAATGAATTATTCGGGTTTGTTAGGGTTACGTTAACTATTTAACCGGAGGAAAAATCAGAGTGGTTTGTGGACCAAAAATGGGATATATAAAGTCAGTGGAAGACAGTGGTCTTAGAAAAATTCGGGAAATTAGGCGACATTGGAATTGGATCGAATGATTTTAAAACAAGTGGTTTACCGTAAATCGGGTGTCTTTAAACAAAATTACGCGTTCACATTGCATGCATGGCCAAACAGCACAATGTCAAACGGTGCGATTAAGAAGTTGTTTTCAAAGTTATCACTGACTTCGTTTTGCCATGTACATTTGTAGAGTACCAACGGTAATAAACGCGATCCCTAGTTGATCGACGTTATCCTTTCTAATTCTAGGTCCATTCAATATTCCCGATTTTCGCCCTAAACATTAGAGTAGACCCTGATAATCAGAATAGTTCATTTAGCGACTATTTTTTGCAGCCATTTTGGCGTTAATGTACTGTATTCCTTTTGTAGTACAATCGGGCAAGTTATCATTAGCCAGCACCTTTAACCCGCCATATTTAGGGACAACATGACAACCAAAATAAACGTTTGTCGCACTATTTGATTCTGGGAAATAGGCAATTCTGTTTGAAAATCATAACTCTGACAATAATTACGTAATGTTGCAGTCAAGAAATCTGGTATATATTGTACATTAGTTGTTGAATATAAATTTTTGTGAATGTGCAATACAGCGTGTGTGTTTAAAAAATTGAAGAGAAAAAGATACTAACATTAACTTCTTGTCATGTCTTTTTTGAATGATAGATTTAAGATTTGAGTCTGGTTACTAATAGGTATCGAGTATTTACAACTTCAACAAGGTACAGCAACAAGTTGTCAAAATGAGTAATTGCTACTTTATTTTTGCAAAATGTAACGTAACTTAATGAATGTTGTTAACCTTTCAACTGAAATAAGAGCTACGGTTATTTTTGACATTTTAAAGCTTTATTATTTCATATTTTGACGTGTTATAAAAAAATCATTAAAACTGGGTATTTACGATTAATAATTTTGGTTCACAATTATACAAACACACGATCATGTTAGTGTGCATCCGGGTGTCTAGATCTCTATCATCCGCTACTTGCTCATTCATGACTGTATTCATATGAATCCGAGAGTTTGTCACATGATATTTATTTTTCATAAACTATAAGGGAGATAAATTGTGATCCGCTAAACTGTAAACAATAGTACCAACACTACTCAATAAAGTTTACAATGGAATGTTAGTTTTTGCGCTTGCGGGAGCCAATTATAATTTTTGGAGGACTTCGGAGTGGAATGTACAATTTTCAATATTCCTATGTGTTATTCTCCTTTTATTTCATTCCCAAGAAACATTAACAATCTGCTTAACTTAATCCAAAAAAGGATAGCAAAAATAACATTTAAAGAACACGGCCGGTGAGAGCCTATGTCAAAGGTTTCTCGGATGCCTTACTCAGAATCTTATGGTAGCTGTGTGTTCAAACCATCAAAACTTTGCGCCAAATAGTCATGGCGCCAAATCAAAAATTGGTCGTATTATAGATATTATTAAACGCCCATAGTTGATAATATAGGTGTTGAATAAATAAGATCATTATGGTGACGCCATCTTGGATTCTTCAAACGCCCAAGAGTGCAAGGTGGCACCCGGCAGAATCGTATTCTACACACCCCTTAGCTTCACGTCAGACAAAAATTGTATATATACTCAACTTACGGTCAGGCCATTAACTGGACCTATTAGTCAGGGACCCACGGCCTCAAAATTTGGAGAACCTGGTCCGGAAAGATATACGATGTTTGAGTTTAGATTCATTTAGGTTTGGAATATGAAAAGTGCTGTTGTAAAATCTGAATTCCTTGTCCAGCTAGTCGTACTGGCCTGTTTTAGATAAACGAGTCGTGCACCTGAAAATTGAGCCAATTTTTATTTAAGGGTGGGGACAATCAGGAAGTATTGCATGTATCTTATGAAAGGGGCTTATAAAGTAGTATTTATAAAGCTGTAAATATAACAGTACAACACATAGTTTGTAACTTTTTGTCTTTTATTCACTTAACATTTCCTTAAACATAGGGTCAAAGGTCAAACACCTTCTTTTCCGTACTGAATTTAATACATTTCTAATATCGTAACAAACATGTTCGACAAGTCACTGAACTACCGTGAAGATGATTGATGAAATGTCCTTATTTGTTATTAGTTTTATTACAATTCTATAGTTGAGTTTAAGATCCCACCCAATGTTATATATTTTCTGAGGGAGCGGTTCATAGTTAAAGGCCGGGGGGAGGAATGGAGGATTTCAACCTGTTTTCATCGAAATATATTTCGCCAATCCCCCTTTTTTTTTAAAAAAAAACACATGGGAATTTTTCCCTGATTTTATGAGATTTTTCCATTAAAAAGTTCGCTCCCCCCCTCCCATGGTTTTATAATACTTTTCATAAGTGGCACCTCTTGAATTACAATTTTTTTCGTATTCCCTCGGCTACAGCCTCCATTTCCCCTTGACTAAAAAATAAAGCCCCTCCTAAAGTCCCCGCCCACTTGCTAGGGAGTCTTTGGAGTTTTCAATTTTTAAGGTGATTGATTGCGGGTTACACGATGGCGCATTTACAGAACACCAGAAAAGATTTTGTCCGATATTAGGCTCAATATGTGCAGAAGGTTCCTGTCTGTGTAACTATAGCAGTCAGGGAGTTTGGCGAGTCCCCTAAAATAAAAAAGGCAAAAAATTACCCCCAAATGATTTTAAAAATGACTCAAAATGACTCGACACATGACAGGGTACGAAAAAAAATTTCACCTATTTTCTAAAATTTGCCCCCTCTAAAAATTCAGCCCCAATATGAAAAAATCACCCTAACAATCCGGGCGGGCTACGATCCGGTGAGAGTTGCTGACCTATTTACATAAAATATGCAATCTGGGGATTTCAGAAGTGCCCAACTCTCCGACACCTACCTCCTCAAACCTGGACAATTCCTACACAGCACTATGTAACTCTTTTATAAGATAGCAAAGAGGCAATCCCACGTGGCTGTCGTCGCAGTTATATCCCATCCTGGGATGAGGGAATGTGATTGCACTTTTACAATCATTCGTTTAATTCTGGACCCAGAGGGAAGGAAGAAAGAAGCAACCTCCAAGGCTTTAGATCTGAAAACTGCTTGGATAGGAAACGTCGTGAGGCTGGGAGGA